>JAOVYX010004075.1:0-10521 GCA_035668315.1 Drosera spatulata
GGAAGGGGAACGAGACATCACCTTAGGCTTCGTTGATTTATTACGTGATGATTTTATTGAAAAAGACAGAAGTCGCGATGTTTATTTCACCCAACCTTGGGTTTCCCTACCAGGTGTTCTGCCCGTAGCTTTAGGGGGTATTCACGTTTGGCATATGCTCGCTCTAACCGAGATCTTTGGGGATGATGCCGTATTACAATTCGGTGAAGGAACTTTAGGGCACCCTTAGGGAAATGCACCGGGTGCTGCAGCGAATCGAGTAGCTCTAGAAGCATGTGTACAAGCTCGTAATCACGGAAAATATCTTGCTCGTGAGGGTAACGTATAATATTCCTCCGCAAGGTTCGTCCACGGAGGGTGAGTCAGGGCCTAAGATCAGGTCGAAAGGCGTAGTCGATGGACAACAGGTTAATATTTCTGTACTACCTCTCGTTGGTTAGGTCCCGAGGGACCGAGGAGGCTAGTTTAGCCGAACCGAAAGATTGTTATCGGTTCAAGGACGCACGGTGAATCCTTATTGGGGTAAGAAGGGGTAGAGAAAATGCCTCAAGTCAATGTTCGAGTACCAGGCGTAATTTGATTTGATAGGTACGCACACAACGTTGAAGTAAGCTATGCCATACTCCCAAGAAAAGCTCGAATGACCTTCATCGAAAAGAGGTATCTGTACCCGAAACCGACATTGTACAAATAAATTCAAATTTACTAGTATATCACGAAATATTAGTTGCAAAGCTAGTGAAACAAATAGATTGGTGATATAAATTATGAAAGGCTGTTATCTGCATGGTTAGCAACGAGAGAATATATAGGACAAAATGGCACCCTAATTATTTGGTATTCGTATGGGGATTGTCATCTGATCACTGCCTGAGCGATTCATGGAAGTGATACTTTAGTGTGGTAAATAACTTTTATGACAAGGGCCTAGAATACAAAGACACTCACCTAGGTATTCCCGTCACATAGGCCTAGCATGTGCCAATAATTTATTGGCCTTGCTGATAAGGCTTTCATGTGTAAAATATTTCTTCCTTTTTTTAGCATTTAGCACTGTGCACTGAATGATATCTTTATCATTTGCGCGATTTTTTCCAGTTCCATCAGGCTATGGGCACTTACTGGTGAAGTTCTGATGGAGATGGTTGGGCATACCTCAATAGTCTATTCTGTTGATTCTCATGCATCCGGGCTTGTTGTCAGCGGAAGTGAAGATTGCTCTGCAAAGATATGGAAAGGTTATTGTCCAGACTCTAACAGCATTATGTCCCTTCCAATTGTAGTCTTTTTCTAGGCTGTGTTCTCCAAATTACTTGTTCTTCCACTTATGTGTATTGCTGGTCTCATTTGGGCGTTAATTTTCTGCTCTTAATATTCATAATTTTCCTCTTATGTGTATTGTGCCTTTTATTTGCTTTGGATCATGGGTCTTGTTCACCTGTGGCTGCATGTGTAGCTCCGGTTTTGCGTTTTCCTATTAAGTTCGAGCTCAGCTACATGCTTTAAGTTAGACTCCTCAGTGATGCGCTACTAAATATGTATATGAGCCTATGAGGTTGTTAATGAGTTTACTGCACAGATGGGGCTTGTGTTCAGAGTATAGATCATCCAGGCTGTGTTTGGGATGCCAAATTCTTTGTAAATGGGGATCTTGTGACTGCATGCTCTGATGGGGTGATACGTGTTTGGACAACCCACGAAGACAGAATTGCAGATCCTGTTGAACTTGAATCCTATTTTTCAGTACTGTCTGCATATAAGGGCAGCAGGTATTTTCATTTCTCGAGTCCAACATTTTACACCCTGGCATTCAGCTATATTGGCCATGGATATTAACTAACCTCATAAATAAAGTTTCCCATGGTAAATTCATAGGGCTATTTGTTTTTCCTTCCACACAGTTACTGATATGTGATGTTCATTTTCTTAATGGAATGACAACAAATTGTTAAAGTGTAGGTTGACCATAAAACTTCATTGGTATCTCATCCTTCAGCAAAACAGGCTTTTAATGAATCTGCATTTCAGCATTGCATCACTTGCAACCTGCAAAAGTTGTAGACCTTGAGCTAAAATAACCTGTTAATGTCTTGTTCGCATCAGGAAGACAGTTGGAGGACTGAAATTGGAAGACTTACCTGGGCTAGAGGCCTTAAAAACACCAGGTTTGGAGTCTACTGTTTACTAATGTGCTGTATTCACACCGCTATTCTTAGGATGAAAAAGGCTGCTTAAGATGATAGTTTATGGTCTTGTACTTGTTTGTTCAATTCAGCAGTATTCCCATGTATAGCTGACATCCAAGTAGGTATCTAAAATTGTTCTGTTATAACATGATGGTTCATCTTTCTCTGAAATCAAGTCACTAAGATGCTATTGTTGTGTATTGAACTTTTGATAATTTTCAACTCGGATGGAGTCTGAGATAACTGGTGCCTTCATATGATTGTCAGGAACAAATGATGGACAGACAAAAATTGTCAGGGAAGGCGACAATGGTGTGGCATATGCTTGGAATGCAAGAGAGTACAAGTGGGACAAGGTGACTTCAGCTGTCATGAACTCATGATTCTGCTTATGTGACCGCCTTCTATTTTTATTTGATTTTTGTCTATAACATTCTACATCTTTTCATGTTTCTATTTTGTTTTATTATTCATCAAGGTAATTTTGGTCCTACAATTGACAAAACTGATTATTTTCTCCTTGTAGATTGGTGAGGTTGTTGATGGACCTAATGATGGCCTTAAGCGCCCCGTGCTTGATGGAGTGGAATATGATTATGGTTGGCATCTATACCCGTTCAGCCTTTCTTATTCATACTTCTCATTTCGTTTTAGCTTGATCAGGTTTTTTTCTTTTTGGGTCATGAATGCTCATTTTAAAGTCCCTTTTTGCTGCAGTATTTGATGTTGACATTGGAGACGGGGAGCCCATTCGCAAATTACCCTACAATCAATCAGGTAGTCCGCATCTATTTAATCTTAGCTGCCGGCTTTATCTTGTCGGAATCAACGAGAGCTTTACTGTTTTATGCTTTGGGTACTGATACTTTTAGAGATCCCTAGGAACAATATGGGTCGTAGTCTGACTACTGAGCCAATGAGCACCAATAGGGGAATGAACAGTATATCAAAGAAGAAGGAATATAAAGTTGTGCAACAAAAGGTTTCGCCACAAAAGAATCTGTCTCGCTTTCTCTCTCTCTCTGAAGAGAGAATCATTTGATTGTCCCGAGCACGAGGCAAGCTTAACCTTGTCATGTTTTTGTCACTTTTATGGGAGGAAGGGCGTAGCTTATTCTGTGACGTTGTGGCATCATCCAGTTTGACTGCTTTCTAAGTGGGATATGTAATGCTTTGTGCTTGACTCTGTGGCATTAAGTGCTTTATAGGAGATTAAGCATATATTATTGTTGCAGATAATCCATATAGTGCTGCAGATAAGTGGCTTCTCAATCAGAATCTTCCTCTCTCCTACCGTCAGCAAATAGTAGATTTTATCCTGGAGAACACAGGACAGAAGAGCTTTAATTTTGATTCCTCATTTCGTGATCCTTTTACTGGCTGTAAGTTATTAATATTCTTTCACCAGTCAACTCTGTTAATTTTGCTTGTCAATCATTAACCCTCATGCCTTCTGTTTGTCATCACAGCCAGTGCTTATATTCCTGGAGAAACATCCAACAGAAATGGTGTGTATCTCTCTCTTTCTCCTTCCTTCCTCTTGAAAAGATTATCATTTGTTTTTATGTTTGCCTCTTTACCTAGTATGTTGGGGATAAGATGATGTTACAGTTACGTAGTCCGTGTTTGCATTTCCTTCATGGCTTTTAAACTTTGTTTCTGACTTCATGAAATCATTAACAGGCATGCCTTCTAAGCCAGCTTTCAAGCATATTCCAAAGGTTTGCAGTATGCTCTCATTCTTTATCTCCACAATGCATTTTCCATTAAAAGATTATTTTATGCATTGTTTCACTCATTTCTCTTTCCTACTTCTTTGTGCAGAGAGGGATGCTTGTCTTTGATGTAGCTCAGTTTGATGGGATCTTGAAAAAAATTTCAGAGTTTAACAGTGCTCTTCACTCTGACCCGGTAGGATCTTCTATTTCGTGTCTTATAGCTGTTGGATTTGCTGTGTGTATAGTGACCTCTTCGTTATGGACGCTTTAAAAGCCAAAATTAAAATTAAAGGAAGAAGATCCTCAATAGTTTAATATCTAAACACTTCTCTTCACACCAATGCCTCTTGGGCCTAAAGCGTCAAGAGTGCACCTACTCACCGCATAGCAAATATAATAACTGGGTCTGTGGGATTCTAAGTTGTGAACTTATGAACTAATCCTAATAGCAAGTCGAGGAATCAATTATATTAAAAAATTTAAGGTGACAATACATGGTCCACGATATTATAGGAACTACCATATTTGACTGATCAGTTGCAGTGTTATGCTTATTCCATATGTCGCCTTTTACATTTTCTCCTTGTCAAAAAATACTTCTGCTGTTTTGATTTGGCTAAGAGCTCCGCTCTTGCACTTGGTCATTGTGATTAGGGTTGGATGATCTTATCTTCTATTGGATTCACTTGCTTATTTGCTAAGGGAGAATTTCTTTTTTCCGCTTGAAAGGAACAAAAGCAGCTTTCTCTCTCGGACCTCGAGGTAGCTCGACTGAGTGCTGTAGTGAAAATCTTGAAAGACACGTCCCACTATCATTCTAGCAGCTTTGCAGATGTTGATGTTGATTTATTGTTGAAATTAGTGAACGTCTGGTCCTTATCTATGATTTTTCCAGGTCAGTATGCTCTTTATTGTGGTTCTCATCTGTGCTGGATGCATGAAAAATGAAATGACTGCTACTTGGCAGCTGTTTCTTGTTGCTTTTGTGATTAATTTTGGCATCTTTGTTAACGTCATCGTCAAAGTTATTCCTGCATGGTTAATCTGTGTCTGTAATGTTTTCTGTGGTTGTTCCTGTATGAGCCCCGTGTAGCTTCTATTTGTATATATCTTAATTTCTTCAGACTCAAAATATGTTCGTGTTTAACTTGGTCTTTTGCAGTTATTGATATGCTGAGGATGATGGTCTTACATCCAGATGGAGCAGACAAACTTGTGAAACATGTTGATGGGAACGGTACTTGGACCACATGTCCTTGTTTATTCTTTTCAAGAATTCCTGTTTCATCTTGCAATGCATCTATGGATTGAAGTCCGATTGTGTTTTTTGTTTAACAGTTTAAGCCTGCAAACTACAGGACCGATGGTCACATAGTTTTCCCCCTTTTTTTCTTAATATAGAACCACTCGGAAATCAGGAACGAGATCATTGCAGACCAAACAACATTTAATTCTATTATATGGATGTGCAAGTTAAAGAGGGGATTAGAGCAGAACTCCTTTATACCGTTGTGACAACTAAAATTATAGTTGGACAGGATGTTGCTAGTAAACAGTAAGTTTGAATGCATGTTTAGCCAAATGTATGTGATTTCTGCGGCAGCGATTGTGTGTTTTATTATTTCTTCTTGTAATTGATATCACTTGAAGTGTATGTTTAACCAGGTACCTTGGTTGTAATGATCAAGAAAGTTACTGCAAGTCCTGCAATCCTGGCAAATATTTTGACTAGTCTTCGTCTGCTGGTTAACCTCTTTAAGGATTCTCGATTCCATCAATGGCTACTGCATAATCGAACAGAGGTTAGGTTCTTTTTGTTGTTATCTTATTTAGTTATTAGAATCATATAGTCAATTATGACCTCTTTTATGATACCTTAATTATATCTTAAAGTTCCGTTTCTAAGGTGCGTGAAAATTTACATGCTACTCCGTAGCTGTGGACACTTTCCCTGCAACACAATTTTCTTCACACTGCAATTGCTATTCCTTTTATAGAATAAAATCATGGAACAAGTGCTGTTTACTCTAGGCATTGAACAAGTGCTAAGCCTTTTTCTTACCCTGCAGATCCTTGATGCATTTTCAAGTTGTTCCACGTCATCAAACAAAAATGTGCAATTGGCTCACTCAACGTTGATAGTCAAGTGAGTAGAATGTAGATTGCTTGCTGTTCGGATTTGTAATGGTTCTACTAATTTCATGACGACCAAGGAAGCCAATTTATGCTGACTTCTGGTTCAACATCAAGCATGGGATTCCCTTGCGGAGAACTTCCCATCGCATATTTTCTGACCTTTGATCATCAATGTGTAACCCTTGCAGTTATTCTGTTCTGTTGATTGAGAAAAAGGATGAGGAGGGACAATCACAGGTTCTATCTGCTGCTCTTGAGGTAGCTTCTAATCAGCTAATTCTTCTCTGCGATTCATGTCTTGTCTGCTTGTTAATTAATTCTGTCAGAGGGTGGAGTTAGGAAGGCAATATGTTCCTATTGTTTCTTGGTCTAGTTTTTGGTAATTTAGACTTTTGGCGAACTCTTTCGTATCTGCTTCTGTTTTACAGATTGCTGAACTGGAGAATATAGATCTGGATTCGAAGTTTCGAGCATTAGTAGCCATTGGTTCACTGGTATTTTGTCCTGAGCCTCTAGTTTATTCGTTTTTCGTGTTCTTCTTAATTTGCGCTCCGTTGTGTTTGAATAGACGTTTGTTTGGGCATGACCTGATTTAGCATGGAGGGTGTCAGGGCGCTGATTCAATTATTCATATGACTTACTATAACTTATCATTCAATCCCATGAATCTGGATCTCTTGCTAGGACTATGGGTTAAGGACCTCATTACAAAATAATATAGCTGAATTTTTGAAAGGGCTGGGCCGCAGGAGTTGATTTTCTGTTAAAAGTTTTCCATCATAAATATTAGTTGAAAGTTTTAGAATGTATGGGAGGAAATTCTATTTTAGATCTGTTAAAGCCCGTTGTTCTCAGAAGAAGGATGGCGCTCTACTTTTTCCGTGTGTTTGTGTGTGATGGTTTCCACATTGCATGATCATGCTTTTGTCATTTTATTTATAGTATGTGCAAATTGCAATCATTGTTGTTTCTGTTTGGGACTTGATTTTGATGTTGCCAATTGAAATCCATTGAATGGTAGATGCTAGAGGGTAGCGTAAAGAAAGTTGCGGTGGACTTGGATGTGGAGAGCGTTGCTAAAGCAGCTCGGACTTCCAAGGAAGCAAAAGTTGCTGAAGTGGCGGAAGACATAGTTTCTTTGGCCCGATAAATTGATGCACACTAACCAACCAGGGGGGTTTTCCCGGTCCAATTGTTTTGTGTACTATGCATATAGAGCCGTAGATGCTATCCATAGGAACTAAAAGTTGCCTAAGCCGTCATAAAGTCGTTCCATTTTTCTCCCTCTGTTGATACATACATGGAATTAGCTTTGCCAATTTCTTCAAGATTTATAGATGTTTCCTTGGGCATCACATCATTGAATGTGTATCTCATGCAAGCTCTGTGCTTATTGCAAGGCTGGCCATGGTGGTATTGGCTCTTATTGTGTGGTCATCTCACCAGATGTTCCTATAACGAACTCCACTCACTTGAACAACATCATCTTGATCTTGTGGTGGCAGCCACCCAATCTTTTTCACGCAAGAGAGGGAGGGAGGGTGGTGTGTGTGTCTTTTTCATGGGTGGTTGATGTCACTCATGTGTGTTGTTCACTTTGGCGCCTGAATTTGTCAGTACTCTTCTTCTCAGTCGTGTTGTATGTGGGCCATGGAGAACCCATCGGGTCACGCTACACCGCAGGGCACAGGGGACTCAATCTCATCCACTCACCTTCTCGTTAAAATCAGTGTCATATTATTCAATCATATGTTTTGCAAAATTTCATTATATATTTTAATAATGTAAAAAAAAACTATATCATTATTTAAGTTTGAATTAAATAATTTGAATTATCATTAATATTTTACGATAATATTATATAAAATAATATTCAATCGTTTAACAAATGTTTCATAGTATGAATAATTCTATTATTGTAGAGGGTTTGTCGTCAACAACATATAAGTTGTGTATTCATCAAACGATGAAGTTTTTTTTAAACTGTTTGTGTTTTTAAAAATCCTTAACCATTTAATATTACTCATCTATTAATCTCTAATAACAAATAATATTAACATCATATTTTTTTTATTCTTATTATTTATATATGCAAACGATACAATTTTAGTGGAACGGATAAATATTTTTTTCATCCTAAATAAATTGCGATGTGCTGATTTGACATGATTATTAAGGAATGGATTAACTTTATTGATTTTTATCAAAATAAGGATGAAAATTTTGAGTGAATGGATGAAAAATAAAATAAAAATAAAAATAATAATAACATAATATAAAATAATAATAATGAAAAAAATAATAATAAAAATAATATAATATAAAAATTTTGTTATACTAAAAAACCATCGTTATTTATATTTATATGATACATTAAAACATCCAAATTTTCGGGACGGACGGTGTAACACCAGGTCACGAGACTATTGTGCTACTTATACTGTGAGTCGGTCGCTCGTGTATGAGTCGATTTGATTCTGCCCTCTCCTCTCCATTCTCAGGTTCTCCTCTTTGGTTTTGATCGGTAATGGAAGGTGGTTGTAGTTCGGAGGAGTCAGAGAGGATAGTAGGGATGTTGTTGGTCCGGGTCTCCGAGCTCCGTACCAAAATCCTAGCCGAATCCATTCAAATGGTAGAAGATTCAACGGAAGCGGCGGAGCCAATCTTCGCCATCTGCGACGCTCTGGACTCCCTCCAATCCCTACTCGCTACCTTCCAGGTCATCCCCTCTCCGCTGCCCGATTCAATTCATTCTTTCTATTCTATTTGGTGTGTGCACTTTTTTTAGGGTTTTAAACAAACCAAACCCTAGACGATTACCAATTTACCCATCACCCACCATTTTTCAATTATCAATTCGGTTGCTGTTCTTTCGTTTGTGAAAACCACCATCACCCGAGTTAAAGGTAATTGTTGGGAAGAGAAAGATGGATGGATGGATGGATGGCCCATTGCGTTTTCCTCTATTTGCCTGCCTGCCTCTGCCTTTGTTCAATTTTGGAGTTTTTGTACGCTCGATATTGCTCTATTCAACTGGGACTTGGGATTTTTCTTTCCTATGCACTTTCGACTCTCCACTTTGTTTATAATGTGCTCTGTGCTGCACTTGCTACTTTCTCCATCGTTTTTCTCTTTCAATATATTGTAAGCATTGGTTGATTTGATTTGACCATAGATTGATATAAAACACCACATTTAAGAGCATAAACATATACAGGATTATCTTTAGAGGTTTTCATAATTCTGATTTTAGATCTGCAGCGGAAATAAATATACTAGAACGAGGCTGGTACTACTCCTCTGATAACCTCGGTCACTTGCTCGATGAGGCATCTTATACGTTCAGAGTGTACGTAATATGAAAATGAGGTTCAGAGGAGACGACCTAACTCATATATATACATAGAAATCTTAATGGGCCCTCTTATCACGGGCCCACTAGGTCTGGCCCATTGGGCCTGAAGCCCAGCCCACACTAGCCAGCCCATATTCGACTTGATTAAGAGTTCGTAACCACGATTTAACAGATCAATTAATTAACCTGATTAATTATAATTAATATAACCCACACTTATGAGAATATTTAAATAAATATTGTAACATTCTTCCACTTGGGTTGTATTAATTGTCAAAATTATTTTAGAAAAAAAAAACGACTCACTTTAGAAAACAAAACATTATCAGGCTAGTTGTATTTTCCAAAAGATTGCGCGCATTTTATTGAAACCGATTGGTCCAGTAATACTCTTCAAGTCGATCCAGTCCCATAGAGTTTTAAACTTTGAATCATGGCGGCACTGTATCTTTAATCTAAGCGATACAGGACTTTCCATGGTCACAAAAGTTTTAGACTCTACTAACATGGATTTAATATGGTAGTGTGGTAAGTCGATAACACTCAATGGGTATTCTGATTTGTTTAAAACACCCCAATGAGTATTCTTATGTTATCCTCTTATCGGTCGTCGATTTTCTCTTATATTTATGCATTATCGCAATGAGAAAATTATTGGTTCGAATGAACCCTTGTATGTCTCAATTTTTATACCGTATGGTGAATTGTATTGTGCCTCAAGACATACGCTGAAGGCTACCCCAAGCTTTGTCTCAAGATTGACACAAATCCTGAGATTTTCAAAATATGAAGTCAATATAACTGAAAATGCTTGCACTTTATTTGACTTTAGTACAAAAGTACAACAGAACAGATGAAATAAAACCAGAACAGCATACAAATTACATTACTCCCACTAAACCTATGCATCCTAAGATGCCCCTAAGCACATACTAATAACATGCCTCTCAAAGATACAAGGGCGAAAGCCTTTAGTTAGTGGATCTGCAACCATATCATCTGTTCCAATATGTTCAACTGTAACGTCACCTCTCTTGACCTTCTCTTTGAGGGCCATATATTTTACCTCAATGAGTTTAGACCCTGTGATACTCCTATTGTTGTTAACAAATAACACAACGGAGTT
>JAOVYX010004076.1:0-10518 GCA_035668315.1 Drosera spatulata
AATATCATAGCTTTATAGACTCGACAACCGAGTTAGAATGACACACAAATTCCACTATTGGGATTTAATAATATATGGAGTCCACATGTCATGGATGATATGTCGATATATTTACAATTTTACAATTTGATTATTTGTTATTTGAATTCTAATTATTATCCTAATTGATTATCCAAGAATTATGTTAGGGATCAAATCTGATTACCCTATAGAGTCTGTTTTGCTTCAAACGTACTGTATACAATGAAAAACACATCTCTCTGCCCTCTTTTTTACAACCAATTTTTAGAGGAATCACATACGTCCTCTGAGATTTGTAAATGTGGAGACACTTGGAATAACTCTAATAAGCAATCCGTCGATCTCACGAGTGAACGCACGAGGAAGATAAGGTTGACGATATCAAGAGGAGTACAATTGTGTGATGAAATAAAAAAAGCTTATAACTTCACATAGATCCGTATTATTCCGTTACTTGATTCTTATCGACAGATTAATTCGTCGAGTACCCTTAAATTATTTAACATCCACTTCAGATATACGACTCAATGAAGTATGGCACTCGTTAGTTGAAATATCTAGCCTGTGGGATAGACTTTCAGCATATATGTTAGACAATTTTAGTCTCTTTCAAATACTACAAATCTGATAAATCTTGAGCATGTCTGAAAATTTGGTCGAAATTGGTGAGATGTCAGGAGTTTGTATGGTCGACAGCGAACCCGTGAGGAAATCATCATGGAAGTGGATATTCAATGTGATGAAGATCCAACATGGCATTGCCTATACATATATAAAACATTATGTCCAACCATGTGTAGACACCAAACATATATAAATCTCTAGTGGTAAAAGGAGCGGTGAAACAGAGCATATATAGTTAATGGTCAAACTGATATGAGGATACATGAACTTAATTACTTTCGATATGAAGATATCTCAAGTGACCTAAACCGGATGAGAGACCATGATCTTGGTGTGTTCTCTATTTCATGCATAATTGATGATGAAGAAGTACCGGATTGTGTGCTTGATTTGGGAGCGTCCATTAATGTTATACCGTCATCAATATATGATTCTGTTATGAAAGGACCACTCGAGCTACGGATGTGACGGTTCAGTTAGTTGATGGAAGTGTACATCCGGAAGGTATTGTTAAGGACATTTTTATTGAAGTGGGCGTTATGCCATGCCAAATTATTGAAGTGATTCTGCCAAATTATCTTCTATAATATTGGGAAGACCGTTTATGAAATTGACAAATTCCATAATTGATGTTGGTCATGATATTCTATACATGAAGCGTGGTGATCAAGAGATCTGTGTGAATATGACAAATACAAGGAAGAACAATTCTCACGAATCATATTTCAGGATGGTTATAGTGAACAAAGAGATAACCCGACAAATAATGGATCTGGATTTAGAAAATGTGGTTGAAGAATTTTTAGAAAATATGGATGTTGAGATACGTTGTGAGCAAGAGGAGGATATTCTGGATTAGAAGGATGAGAGTATTGATCAATTTTAAGAGGATATGAGGACTGAGAATGAAATTGAAGAGATTAAGCAAGTGAAATGGCAAAATGAATTTATTTCACTTAACAATTTCAATACTAATGTTCAAAGTGAACCTCAAAATAAGTATATTTTTCTCGATAATCTTATGCCAAAAGTCCAAGATGAGCCTAGGATTGAGTATGTGATTTTTTGTAAATATTTTACCTAATTATCAAGGGTAAGGCCAAGAATAAATGAAGAACAAAAAACATTTTCCTCATCTTTATTATACTAATTATGATTTTCAAATAGCCTCGAGGAGAAAAGTTAAGAAAATGAAAGTGAGGAGAATGTGGATTCAAAACAACATCATTGATAGAGCTCGAAAGCCTGAAAATCGCAAAGGAATGATTCAAATTTGTGTTCCAAAATCACATCTCATATACAAACAACATTTCTAGATCACTTGATGTTCTTTAAATGCTATCGAGCCAATGACGTTAAACAAGCACGCTTCGTGGGAGACAACTCCTGTTTCAAAATTTTCACTAGTTTAGTTTTTTAGCTTATTAAGTTTGTTTTATTTTTATAAGATTTTGCGGTGGGCTTTAATCTTAAAAAATCATTTGAATAGTTCATAATGATGTATTTTAATTGTTTACAATGAGTTTTATGCATGACGTATTGTTTCGGAGCTTTTAGAAATTAAAATTCCTTATTTTTGGACTGTAACGACAATTACAGGACGCTGTCACGGCGATTACAGTATGTCATGAGAAACCTTTGAGCACACAACCTTTGAGCTTTTAGAAATTAAAATTCCTTATTTTTGATATTCGAACCGGTTTTCATTTCTTGATCGTTTGGTTCAATTCAATACTCTAATCATATCTACTCTAATCCCTATTTTTGGGATCATCTTAATCACACCCAGGACGATTCAACTATGTCTAGTCCACCTAAACAGTTCAAGATGATGGCAAGGAGACCAAGAAGGGGTCAATCATCCATGTAGGCACTCGTCGAGGAAGAGCACCACACCCGTATCCTAATGATCGTGAGATCCCGAATCGTTTCCAAAGTCGATACAGAAAACTAGTAAAATTGGCCATGCTTCTGACAAGGTGCTTTGGCATCGTCGATATTAAGAAGATTGGTGTATGGGATCATATCGAGTTGATGGGTAAGGTTCTCGGATGGGAAAAATTTCTCACGAGAAATTGGAAAACATACATTAATTTGACGCTAGAGGTGCTTGCTTTGGTCTCTAGCTCGTTCATGAACCAACTGCCCACGAATCCCAATGATGAGGCTATGAGATTCTGTTTGGCGGGTGTACCACGCTCTATGACAACGGATGAGTTCTCCTCGACTTATGGCTTTAAGCGTAGGGAAGCATGGGATTTGCCCGCTGACTTTAAGGGACTTCAAAATCTTTTCTTGGAGCAACTCATAGGTCAAGGAGAATTTGATGCCAAATTTACAAAGAGCACTCAATTATGTAACCCAGTCATTCGCACGTTGCATTGATTTATTGCCAACACTTGGGGACGGAGAATTGTCAGGGATCAATTTTTGAGCACGAATTATGGATCTTATATTCGAAGAGACTTCTACTACTACCGGGCCATGAGAGGACTTCCTGGGATTAGTAATGGTCCTCTAGCTACACATCAGGATATGGAGATGACGGATGGATCTGCTCACGAGCCAATTGATTATTCACAGTATCAGCTGGGATTTTCAGTTGACTATCCAGGAGGCTATGAGAAATAGCAGCCTTATGATGAGCCTTATTATTACCAGCCACCTCCACCTCAGCACAATGATTTTGCATCTAATTTCTTATCATGACTAAGCTAAGATTCATAGGATAGAGGGAAATCAGAGGGTGGTTATAGAGAAGCAACAACGTCAAGATGAGCGTATGATTTGACGGACGAGCGATCGCTGGAGGTTACAACAGCTATTCAACGCATAGAGTAACGACAGACTGCCTTTTTCGACCAATTCCCTCAGTGGAACTATCAGCCTCCATCACCACCACCCATATGATTTTTCATGTATACTAATCCTAGATTATCATGTATGTACTTAGGGACTAAGTATAAATTAGGCTTGGCGGTGCGTGTCTATCTTTGTATTCCGTTTTCAGTTCCATGTCCAGTTTTTTGAGACATTTCTATTCTAGTTAGAGTAAGTCTATCAGCTTGAGTATGTTATTTCCCATTTCTAGTTGTTTGAGTCATTGTACAAAACTTATTTCATCTATGATATTTAGTTAAGTTTGTGTCTCGTGTTATTTTAGTTAGCTTTCCCTCCTTTAAAAATTTAATAACTTCAAGATAATTAATTTAAAATAATTAAAATCCAAGAATTAATAAAAAATTCAGATTAAGTAATTTTAAAAAAAAATCGTAGGAGTTTTCCAAAAAATAAAAAGAAAACATGTGAATCTAAAAAATCTTCATTAAACCATCAAAGTCATGGTAACTAAATCAAAAATTGAATCAACTCACAATTCTAACAAATGATATAATCAACTCCAGTTAATTTAATAAACTCATAAGATAAAAGTAATTTAAGAAATATAAGACGTTACAAACCTTATAGATAACAAACCAACTTAAAATTAAATCAATTGACGGAAATTGGCTAGTTTTTTTTTAATCATTTAGGTTGTTTTATGTTTGTCATGATAGATAAAAATCACCATACATCTTATCTTGGTAATTGAAATCACATTGATGATATTTTGTCTCTTTTATTCATTTATATCTATATATATGCATGATTATCTTTTCTTGTAGTCACTTTGATGTTTCCTTATTTCATATTGTGTGTGTGAGAGAGAGTGATCTACTAATAATTATGAAAATTGAAGTTTGGTTTAGACAGGAATGTCATCACAAGAGCAAAATCCCATTATTCCACAACAAGAAAGAAAAATTCATGCGGATAGAATAGAGCATTGGATGGAAGAATATGATGAGGACCGTGTTGTGAACTCTGCACATCCACAACCACCACCACCTCCTTGCAGTTTCATAACTCTTAATTTCAAATTGCAACAAATAGTAGAGGAGCAACGAAAAATCAATGTGATGCTTGAGCGGATTGAACAGCAGTTTGAATGCAGATTTACACAATAGGTGTAATCCAACAACAATAAGAGTTTTAAGCTGGTCTGGTGAATCATATGGTGAGGATGATCTATAATTGGCATGTGTCCCAAGGAATTTTCCAACCCGTTCTTGAACTTCACCAATATCTTGTCTTTTACGTTTTATTCTTAATTGCACTGAGGATAATGTATAGTTTTGGCTTGGGAGAGAGATTAGTTAGTTTAGTTTTTAATTTTTGCTAATTTTTGTTATTTTTGTGAAAAATTCGTGATTTTTTTTATTAGTGTTGTGAATAGTGTCATGAATAGTAGAAAAACAATAAAAAAAAAACATAATTTTTTGTCCATTTAAGGATTACACAAGAATTTTTAGGAGGTTTGTAACATGTTTTAACTCGAAATAAAGAAAATGTGATAGTGTCATACTAGAAATAAAGATGGCCTAATTTGAAAACCAACTCTGTTACATAGCGGAATTTCATCCGAAGTATCGCTAGGTTAGAATCGCTAGTAAAGGCATGTATGAGGGGAATAAAATTAAATACGGGATAGTGAGGCATCGTAGTGGTAATACATCAAGTTTAAGCTACTAGCTATTTGATAGTGGTAGGACGGAGAGGTATGCATCGTAGATCATTTATTCTACTTCATTGTTGTTGCCATAACCCTTTAAACCTCTCTTACCTAACGTATTGTTCCCTAGTTTTCTTTCTTTCATCTCATATTTTATGTGATGCGTTGTTTTGATTGGGCATGCTAATACTTATCTTTGGTGATGTTCTTTATTGCTCATGCCATAAAGCTCCAAAAACGAAGAGCCCTTTTTAACCATATCTCTTATACGAGTCAAGGTGGGGATTTGAGGGATATATTGTATGGGATGGTTTGTTTGTAGTGTTGTAATATGGCACACAATGTACTAAGGCCATGACGGATTTTTTTTTTTCAAGACTTGTTTATTTTCCAAAAAAAAAAAAAACAAGAAAACAAGAAAGGAAAAAAAAAAACAAAAAAAAAAAAAACAAAAAGGGAAATGAAAAAAAGAAAAAAAGAAACCATTGTGCTTTTGTTTTCTCAATAAAAGGGTGACTCGATGGTATAGTATGTTTTGTTTAGTGTGGTTAGTGCGTTTTTGTTCAAGGTACAATGCCTTGATAAGGATGGATGTAGAGATTCGCTTATGTCTTGACTCGTACCACATTACTACCCTTACACCTAAACTCCACATAACCAAATAGTCGACCTCCCTTCACCTATCTTGTTTCCTTATTGGTTCTGGTCCCATTTTGGATCGCGATGCACACTACGTTCAGGTAAGAAGGTGATTGGTATGTGAATGCTCATAGCTTATTGTCTTATTCGGGTTAAATCCTTGCCTTTGCATGATAGAGTGTAAACAGATAATGATCCTCATAATCATTGAGGGATAATGAGTGGTGCCTTGTTAGGTGATCGCTTTGAGATACGAGGATGAATTGGCTTGTAAAAGACAGGAACAACAGTACCCAATATAATCAATTCAACGAGAATTTCGGCAAGGCAGGTAATACATACATGAACAACAAAAGACCTGCAAATGCTTTAGGATCTAGGATTAATTTTGCAGACAAGGGCCAACACAGCAATGCATCAAGGATTGCATTAGATCTGAGTGCAGATAAGGTTGCAGCAGTGACTGGGTGCAAAGGAGCTCTCAACGATACTGAGTGTAGAATGAGTTGCATCAGAATGGAGTGCAGCAGAGGTGGTTGCTAAGGTTGGGGGAGAAGTCTGAGGATTAATCCCATCGAATATTTGAGATTCAGAGTGGTAGTACAAGGATCAAAAAAAGGTGAGCTGTCAACATCAGTGAAGGAATCACATGTGACAAGCTGTCACCATCAAGTCAAGTACAGTCACGGGTTCATTCCCTCAGTCTATAAAAGGAGATCCAAGAGTTCAAAGAACAGTGCTGTTGAACGCTGAATTGAACGTACAAAGAATACAAAATCAATCAGAATTCAAACTGTTTAAGTGAGGTAAATAGAAGAAGAACATGAAGAAGAGGGTTCACTAGTCTGCACTGAAGAACAGAAGCTGCAGCAGAGTCCAATCAAGGATCTCTGCAAAGGATCTAGGTTCTTCGCCTTTGACAAGTTAGCTAGCTTGTAAAGGGGTTGTCTTGTAAGCCAAAAACAAGAAGATAGTGAACTCACCTCTTGGATTAACTAAACCGATCACCAAGAAAAGACTGAACTAAGCTCCCGATTATCAGTTGATAACGAGTGTCTGAACCAGTATAAATTCTGTGTTCGTTATTTGCTTTTTATCATTTTGAATTGTTAGAAATCAATCACAACAGCAAACAGAGACAAACTCTCAAAGTTTTGGTCTCTGCTGCAGACACTCTCAATAGTCTGTAAAGAGCATCATTGTATTGAAACCTACTATTACGCTGTATTACACTGAAAAATTTAAAATGACCTATTCACCCCCTCTCCCCTCTAAGTTGTACTTGTGGATCTTACAAGCTTGGAATTCAATTCTGGAGCATGCAAGTAGTGTAATAACCGTTACAGGTTGTGGTAACGGCCGTTATAGTCATAAAGTTGGAAGCTTCAAATGAAGCTCATGCTTGTAACGATCGTTACAGGATTTGTAACGGTCGTTACAAGGTTTAAACTCACAGATTTTGTTGTATTCGTTTGAATTTCGAATGACTTTTGGGTTTTCCTATAAATATCTGTGTACTTTCCAAAATTCTCTTCATTTTTATTCTCAAAATCCTAGTTTAGATTTGTTGATTTCTACGTTTTAGAGATTGGATCTTGGTGTAAGGCTTTGGATCTTATCAATTTGTCGTCAGATCTTCATTATTCAGCACTGTATTATCCTTTTTTTCTGATTCTTTTATGTTCATGGATGTGATGATGCATGCTAATTTAATGAATGTGATGATGATCATGATCATGAGTAAGTAGACGCATAGTAGAGATAGATTAATGAAACTGTAGCTAATATTGATCAAGAGATGAATTAGATCACCTAAATCAAATTCGTATATGATGATTGATGCATGAAATCCGATCTTAATTGATTACATGTTAAGAAATCAACTAGATTGATCACCTATTGATGACATAATCTAGTTATAAATTGTGTTATATGATTATGTTGATAGCAATATAACAATTGCGATTGGACAGAGATAAATCTAGAGTAGAAATGGCTAATTATAGAGCAATTCTTTTTTGATAAGTATATTTTTCATTGTGAAATATGGATGCTCTGGAATTAGTCTTTTTTGCTCAAGATTTAGTCATTCCCTTCATAATTTTAGCTCATTTTCATGACGTGAATGGTTGATTGCATGTAAACATAATAGTTAAGTTCATTGCTATTATAGTTTATGTTTGGTATATTCTCTTTATTTTATTCAATTTATTTATTTTTAATATATATGAGTTCATTGATATATTAAGAATAAATAAATTATGTTAAGTATATAAACTCATTGGTAGTTAGCAATTAAGGGAATGTGATACTTTATGCCCAAACGTGTCACAACCAAACTATCTAAATAACGAATCTATAAGATATTCATCCATAATTGATTCTAAAAAGTTAGAACGTAATTAATGGACTTCCCTATTTTTTTATCACTTAAGAAAACACTTCAATTCATTTTCTTTATAGTTTAGATTACTGTAGTTTAATCTTAAATAATCATTCAGTATAATTAGTGAAAAACAAACCCCCCCTAATGTATCCTATTCATAGAGTTGGTAGAGTTTTGTCGTGATCATTACAAGCTTGATAATTGCACAAACCGTCCCTAGGGGTTTGATCCTTATTTTTACTATTGCGTTTAATTACAATAAGTGTAGGGTGTGAGTAAGCATAAAATATTCTAATTTACATGCCGTACGAAAGACGTGTCAAAAGCCATCCTTCAAATGTCATCTTTGAAGTTTGAAAAAAATAAGGTTAGTGTTTGTATAAGGGAATAGAGTTTATAAAAGAGAGGCGACTAGAATAGGTTTTATAGAAGGGAGTATGGTGTATGGTATTTATAGATATAGAAACAAATCGTAACGGTCCGATTTAGATTTTATTTAAAAGTGTTATCAATCGGTCATGCATCTTGTTTGAATGTTTATTTGATCGTCAACTCTTTTTGATCAATGATTGCTTGAATAAAGATATCTTGCTACTTGAAATTCATTAAATTTAACTCGTCGAAATAAGATTAGTGTTGAAAATCATAAAACTAAAATCAACGAAATAAGGTTAGTGTTTGAGTTTATATAGTAATAATGTGATGTTTAATCAAAGCTTATTCAGTTTAGGCTAAGTTCTTTTAGCTATAACAATTCATGTTTTACCTATGAAACAATTTAGGATGGAGAGAATTACTTATTAATGATCAAAACATAAAATATTTATCAATTAATCATATCTCATTATCTTATTTACCAATTAGTCATCTACCAAAAATAAAAGACTTCAATTTCATGATATCTAATAAGAAAAGACAACAAATCATTTCCAAAATCAAACCAAATAAGACCAAATTGTAATTAATAAATTAGGGGTGACTTCTTGGTTAGTAAGTTTCAAAAAATAAGGCCTATTATTAATTTACACTTTAAGATGTTATATGGTGGTTTTAAGCCTTTGATTATGTTTCGAGAACAAGAGAACATAAGGTTATAAGTCATCGATAAATAGAATTGAAACGATAAATAAAATGATATACATAGAGATGACACATAAAACGATAATCGAGATGATATATAAAACGATAGAGAGAACAGAAACAAAGATACATAACCCAACTACCATATATAAACAGTAGATAACCATAAACAAATCGATAATACATAATACGTGAAATGAAGCTCCGATACCATGTAATACATAATACAGAATGAACAATAGAAACTATAACATCTCAACTTGAAGATAAAAAATACAGTGCAAATAAAATCATCTGCGTCTAGGTCTTGGTGGTCTACGACTGGGTCCACTTGCATAAGTAAAAGGTGTAAATTAAATTTATCTGGTAGTCCACGATGTCTCGAAGATAAATCATCAAAACAGTCATGATGGTCGGGATGGCCCAAACCTCCAACATCATCAGAATCGATAGGATCCTCAAAACCTCTAGCATTAACATCATTAGAATCGGCAGTATCGTCTGAACCTTCAACGTCATCAACTACAACATCATGATCTCCAGCATCATCAACTGCAGCATGACCAGAACCGTCGGGGTGGTCAAACTGGTCAAAACCTCCACACTGATCTCGAGCATGACCAGAACTGGCAGGATGCTGTTGCTTGTCGTCCATCCGCTGATCGACCTCATCATCTAATGATCTAGGCTTAGTATCAAAATCATGCTCAAGTCACCCTCAGATGCGCTATCTCTCAATGTCTGAAATATCTCTCATGGCTCTGAAGCATCTGGTCTTTGTGATTACCTATAGGTAATATCACGAAGACTGCTAGCAGTATGAAATATCCCTTTGAAAACCCAACTACGACGAACCCTGGGAGGACTTACATCGCATCCATGAGCAGTGGACGATTCAATATCAGCCTGATGTCGACATAACTCAATACGATGCTCTACATCATTCCAACGATCAACGTGAACCTGATGATGATCGATCGATCCAATCATAAGTCCCACCACAACCACGTCTAGTGAGGTCGTGCAATTCATCATGTGCATGCTACGAGGATGTAAGATCGTCCGTATCTGATGAAACTACACACTGTTCGGATAGACACGGAGTACTCTGATATGGATGAAATCACACATCATTTCTCTACTCTAAACGTTTGTTTTTATTCCCTTTGTATTGTCTAAATTGTATTTTTAGTTTCATTTTCGTCTTGGAATGTTG
>JAOVYX010004077.1:0-10517 GCA_035668315.1 Drosera spatulata
CCCCTAAAAGGTTACCCCGACGAGGATCAAGTAAATCGATCGTTAATCTCTGGCCATGTGGGATTGGGGAGTTTCCCACTCTTTGCTTCTTGTTGCTACCCCGACGAGGATCAAGTAAATCGATCGTTAATCTCTGGCCATGTGGGATTGGGGGGTTTCCCACTCTTTGCTTCTTGTTGCTAGCCAAAGATGCTTATTAGGGTGCCTTCTAACCGTATATGTTGGCTTTTGTAAGTACATTTGTGCAGCTAGATAAGCACCTCCCTACACTCCACAGTTCCCTTTAGATAGCTAGTCTAGTTACCCCCCTGACATATCCCCAACACAATGCTGGTACATGTTTGTTTCTTTGTGTCTTAAACAGTACCATCAAATGGTCAATGCAATACTCCCTCCCTCCCATTAACACTTGTCTGTTTCAAATGTCCTATAAAAGTTAGAATATTTTCTAATCTAGAAACTTCTATCTTTTTTTTCTCACATAACTTCAAGGTTATTTTGATTTTTATAGACAAAAATCAACACACGTATAAATTTCCGAAAAAAGTTCAATGTTGCGTTTAATGTGGGATAGAGGGCGTATCATTTTTCTATAGGGAAGGGAATATGATGATAGCATTATGTGTCGTTAGAGATTAATGAATGATGAAGATTAAATGATTACGATATTTTAAAAACAAAAACAATTTTTAAAAAATCTCCATCATTAGATGTACTTAACAACACACAACTTATATGTTATTAGCAACAAACTCTCTTTTTCCTTCTTACATATATGAATATGCTACTCTCTCCGTCCCATAATACTTACAACTGTTTGACCTAACACGGAAATTTATGTGTGTGTTGAATTTTTATAAAATTTAATGAAAAAAATATTTTTTAGAGGTAGTGAGATTGTTGCGAAAAGAGATAGTAGGTGTATTATAACAAAATATAATTGATGTGATTTTTTTAGATTAAACATTGATTAAAAAAAGATTATAAGTAAATTAGAATAACAGGAAAAAAAATATTGCATGTATTATGGGACGAAGGAAGTGATATTAAGGATGAAATTCCCAAAAACTACAAAAAAATAGAAAAAATGATTTTCATCCACCACAATTTCATTTTGTCCCAACCCAACCCAAACACGACATCACTTTGCTCATAGGATTCACCCTCCGCGTCATCTTTCTCCCCCTCCACAGCCCATCCCACCGTCGCTGCCACCGCAAACCCATCGGATTCAACCTCCTTGTCACCTTACTCTATCTCCACAGTCCACCACACTTCAAATATGAAAGTCATAGAAAAGAAGTACAATGATCTCCTGACTCACAAATACCTGCACACTAAGAGCGTATGAACAAAAAGATCCTTATACAAGGATTTCCAAACTCACAAACACCCGCAAACTGAATCCTTGATATACCTGAAGCATACGAACAGCAAGCCCATAAGAATGACACCCGCAAAATGTTCGATGAAATGTCACAAAAAAACAGAGTATCGGTTCAAACGGAAACAAAACGCAAGGCCATGAAACAACATGACAGAAATCGTGGATAAAAAAAAAAACACGCTTTGATTTGTTTACATGATCAAAAAACTCAAATGCACTATTGACATAATACATGCGCACTATTTCATTCAAACAGTACGCTTGTGTTATGTAAACAATACGCCTGTATTAACCAAAACGTAAAACCACAAAAAATCAATAACAAAAAAAATTATAATTTGATATTTATAAAATTAAAAACATTATTACATATTACCCAACATAATTTTTATAAAAAAAAAACACACTAACGCACTGCTTTCAAATAGTGCGTCTGAAGGAATGAAACAGTGAGTCTGTTATTAAAAAAAATACAAACAAATCATAAAAATCAATCAAACCAACCCTAAAACTAAATTACAATAACCCAATTAAGTAGATTAGAGTATTCAATCACTGAAGCGATCAAGGAACAATGATTTGGTAGTTAGGGTTTCCCAAAAGGTCGAAACCCAACATTCAATGAAAAAATCAAAATCGTCACTCGAATTCAATTGCATTCATCAATCGTGAACGCCACACTGTTTCAACAATAAAATCCAATGAAAAAAATATGAAATTGATCAATTAGGGTTTTTTCATCGAACTCTATAAAGAAAATTACATTCATTTGATAACAAGACTACATGCATAAATTCAAGTCATGAATCGATTCAAACGTTCATTAAATAATTAAAAAATACATAATTTGTTTAATTTGTTTACATGATCAAACAATAATTCACGCGAACTGTTCATATAACATAGGCGTCTGTTGTTTTTTTCAAAAAATTATAAGATTCAACGAATGTTCAAACAGAAATTTATAATATGATATCAATAGAATTGAAAAAAAATCCTTATTTAGTAAACAACATGTTTTTTTCTTTAAAATAAAAAAACCAAGATCCAAAAAGTACAGAATTATTCAGACACCCTGTTTTGGTTTATTGGCGCACTGTTTGACATTTTGAAGTATTGACAGTATTCAGAAGTCCTGTTTCACTAAACTGACGCACTTTTTGAAATAGTACGTCAGTTCAAATCCAACAAATCTAAAAACCAAAACGAAAAATCATAAAAAATCAACAAAAATAAAAATTTATAACATGATATCCAAAAAATTGAAAACAATATCACATAGTACCCAACATGAATTATTTTTTTAAAAATGAAATAAACACTGTTGTACTGTTTCATTGAACTGGTGCATTGTTTCAGACAGAGCGTCAGAACAAAACAAAATAGTGAGTCAGTTTAAATGGAACAAATCCAAAAACCACAAAATATCAATTAAAACAAAAATTTATAACATGATATTCATAAAATTGAAAACAATATTACATAGTATCCGATATAATTTTTTTTAATTAAAAAAAATACTGACGCACTTTTTTATTAAACTGACGCACTGTTTCAAACAGTGCGCCTGAAGAAATGAAACAGTACGCCTGTTATTTAAAAAAAAAAGTAAATCAAAAAAATCAGTCAAATCCAACTCTAAAACTAAATTAACCCAAACAAGTAGATTAGAGTCTTTAATCACTGAAACGATGTTGTAGTTAGGGTTTTCAAAACGATCGAAACCGAATTTTAGATGAAATTGAAAGATTAGAGATGTTTTGTGGATGAAAATCAATTGATATGTGTATGTAAGATCAAATAGGAGTGATTAGAAACAAATTTGATGAGTTTTGGTTGATATTTGATGAATTGAATAATTTGATTGTGCGAATGCCTATTTGTTTTTGAGAAAAATATAAATTGTATCAAATGGGAATTATTTTTCTAGATTGTATGTATTGGATAATATTTTAAAAAAGTCGTATCTTAGAGGAATTTTTTGTAGTATTAATGTGGATAACATAAATTAGGAGAGTGCATACCGCTTGTGGGCCGATATAAGATTAGAGTTTCCTTAATTTGAATGATGACAAGCACACTGTCTATGTAATGGTATGCCACTAAATGCTTGCTTGATGGGCCGCTCATCAAGAGACAAGAGCCCTTCACGTCTAGACCCCAATTTCTTGTACGTCATTTCATCAGCTTTTATTTCAGAGCTTTATTTCAGAGCTGTGCTAATCTTATTCTCTTGATTTATATTAGGGTTCAATCGACTAATCATGCGGGGTTCAGGTAAAAAGAGTCATACTGAGACCGAGTTTCCATCAAGAGTACAACGAAAAATGTGCATCTTGCATTCGTCTGTTATAGGGACCGCCGACACGAAATGTAGAACATTACACGTACCAGAAGTGATGATCATGTGAAAGGTACAAATAGTATGTTAGTTTTCACTTTTGAGAGTTAAGATTCACTTTACTTTGGCAAGACCAATAATTGGCAAGACTTTCTAAACCAAAGTTTCTATATTGTGATTGTGTGTTGCATTTATAAATGAATAATGAAGAACTTTACAAAATGGGCATATGCACCAATTATATTTAGGTGGTTAAGTGGACTAGTCCTTTCCACGTTTTCAAGGCATTAGTTGGCGGTTCTTTTTCTTTGGGTCCATATAATTTGCATATTGATTTGTACACTTTATATCATATATGTAAAAGATAGAAAACTTTTTTTTATATTTTAAACAACTTTGAAAACTTTTGACAAGGAACAAACCATTAAATGATTCAATAATGTTATATATATCAGCGCTTTCATAAAAAAAATGTTATATTTATAAGAGCATTATTCATTGGTGTATCGAAGGTTATGCAAAGGTGAAACTTGACACGTGCAAGATTTGTCGTGCCATAAAAGCGTGTTCCTAATCATTCATCCACAATGGGCACAGATAGATCGATGCTTAGATTCCCTGTCATTCGTGCAAAATCACTTTAATCACGATAGAGAAACAGAGAAAGGAACTCAAAAAGATAAAAAGCAAGATCATCGTCGAGCTCACAAAAAAGAAGAACTATATCAAGAACCACATTAACTTTTCGAGCGTGGTTTATAATCTCTAGCTAAGATCTGAAAGTATTGGTGGACCTTCAAGCAGAATTTGGAGAATATGATACACTAGCTTGATTTCTTGATATTACAAACTCGATATTATCATCGGAATGTCGGTAAAGATCGATCCAAAAAGAATTCTCGCTTTTGATAGGGCAAAATATTCGTGCAAATAATGTTTCAAATAGAAATTTCAGCATAGATTCTTCACTTTCCACGACTTTTGCATGAAGCAAAGAGGATGAAATTTGGGGGGCTTCCCCACATCACTTGACAGCGGTCCAACCTCACAAGAAAAAGCTTCAGACTTCAGAGTTCGATTCATTCCTAAGGGGTGTTCAATTGTCAATGTGGAGCACCCGATCAGGCCTTCGGGTCTCGATTCAATTGTCAGTGCTCGATTCACCAAAAGATTATTTCCAGGAATAACCTTTTAAAGAAAAAAGGATGAAATTTAAGAGTTCATGATGTCCTGTTAAATTTCTCTGTATATATATAACACCTTGGCATATTAATGTTGAATTATGAGCCGTCACGATTGTACGTATTTGGATTGTTATTGTTCTTATTATTGATCAATAATCAGGGTTGTGCTGCATAAGAAAAAGTTAGGAACATATTATCCCACAAGATAGGTTATACGTACTTGAAATCATAGAGGGACTTGAAAAGGATATTGCATCAACATTCCTTTCTCGCCATAATATTTTTTGTCGTCGGGCATATGCTTTGCCCATGTTATGGTCCATATACGTACAACACCATTTGTGGAGCAAAACTAAAATGTTGACTGCCCTGTTCAAGTGGTGCATCGAGTATTACATGCATATTGGAGACTACAAATGGCGGTTGATCGAATGATAAGATCTCTCTTTTTATTTTAAACAAAAACATAGTTTGAGGCTGGAGTCATATCTTACGACAGTTGTGATTTGAAGAAGGAAATTGCTAATCGCTCCGCAACTCACACCCCCCTCAGTGGCCCCATAATTTTTTTTTAAATTATCTTTTTTTATATAATATTTATAATTATTTATAATTTTTAATATATATATATCAAATATTAAAAATAAATATATATTTAAAATCTACACATCAATATCTATAAAATAAGACTAATATGGAATATAAAAAATATATTTCAAAAAAATATTTTCTTCATTCCATAATAATTATAACGTATACGTATGTGATAATTATCAATAATTTTTACTCGTATCTTCGAAGTTATATTGCATACATTCGATGCAAATATTTCGTCTTATTTTACTCATTTTTCATTGAGGTCTTCTTTAATTGAAGTCCAAGAACATCGTGAAATAGTTATTGTCTATGTCGAGAATCATTTTGTTCAATTATTTATATATTCTCATTATCTTATACCTCCATTGAGGACCGATAGTTATACAGTTCGTCTTGAACTGTGAAATGAAGTTATGAACATCAATTCATGTGATAGAAAATATTTTGAAAGAACGATTGAATATGATAAAGTTTGTATGTGTTTGAGTATTATTAATATGCATTTATTTATAATGTAATGAATTTTTTTTATATTCAATATTGATTTTATTTTATAGATATTGATGTGTAGAGTTCAAATATATATTTATTTTTAAGTTTTGATATATATATATATATAATTATAAACGATTTTAAATATTATAAAAAAAGACAAATTGAAAAATTGGAGAAAAAAAAAAAGGATGCGAGGCCCGGGGTTGGTTGAAGTGGGTTGATTAGCAGCGGCCTTTGAAGAAACATCTCATCCATCATAGAATTATTACTTTAAAATTAGGAACTGCTAATTAAGACAAAATTGTTGCAAGTTAGGTATCAAAATAGCCGTGGAAAGTAAAGACGCTACCTAATGAGTTTGGTGCTTGCCTATGTTTCCATTTTGTGACCTACCTTATGTTAAACCATAGGTTTATTTTCTTCAAACCTTGCATCCCATAATCCCCCATCTACGCCCCTAGATGGGGATCAGATATATGTGCATTGCTATGAAATTCTATACTCGAGAAATAATTAGCTAGCTACACACTATTAATTAATTATATGTGCCCCCATTTTATACAAACATAGTTATCAAATTAATAAGACTGTCAAGATAAGTTAACTCAATGATAAGTACTTCTGACCACGAGTATAATTTCACTCTTTGAAACGCTTCTTCATATGAATCATATTTCATCGAGATAAAATTGAAAGTGCCAATCATTTGAGACAAAATTGAAAGTGAAGTTCTCATGACTGATGGAGTCAGGGATTCCTCCTCAAGATCTGAAATAGTTTTTATATTATAAATACATAACAAAGATAAAGTTAGGTAATTAATTTCGTCAAAATCAATTTGGACCTGTGATATAATTGATTCTTTGATATGATATTGGAGGAGGTTGTTAACTCACAAGTTTGATCTCTGACTCTTCCAGACCACTTGTAAGATAAAGTTAGGTAATTAATTTCGTCAAAATCAATTTGGACTTGTGGTATAATTGATTCTTCGATATGATATTGGAGGAGGTTGTTACCTCACAAGTTTGATCTCTGACTCTTCCCGACCATTTGTTCGATGATGAATTTATTAGACACTTGATTATAGGTCCGTGCATTTGTTCGATGTTGAATTTATTAGACACTTGATTATAGGTCCGTGCATTTTTATTCACATTTCTAACTTAATTATCCTTTGCATGAGAAGGAATGTCAGATACACGGGCGGGCCAGTTCGCGCGCACCTCGATTAATTCTCCGGACACTGACAAAGCGCCCCTCCTCCACCAGCATCGGGTAAAGGTTTGACCGAAGTCAACGAACGTGGCCAACATGGATTTTGAGGCTGGTGGGATTCGAACCCAAGACCTTCAAGAAAAAGGTTGAGTCGAACACCACTACACCAATCCAGATTGATTAGAACTATATATTATTCGTATCCACTAAAATACGAATTTCTTAAATTTGTGAATTCTTCATTCTACTCCCACTAACGCACGGATCTTAACTCTGCCGCTGGTCGTCAAATTTACGTTTATGATCTTTTACCATGAGTTCAGGCCGGAACAATTTACTTTACTAGTATTACCTTTCTTAGGGGGAATCTTTTGCTTTGATGTCAAGCTGCCAACTACAAGTACACGATTATGTATTCCCTCATTGACTACAAAGTCAATTATACTCCCTCCCATCCTCCTAAAAAAAAATATAATATTTTATATTATTTTATATGTTAAAATATGTAATTTATACAATCATTGATGTTTTATGATAAATTTATAAAAAAAATTACATTAATCGTCGTTGTATTCATATCAAAATTTATATCAATATATTAAAAAATTATATTTTTTTAATGAAACGCATGGACTACACGAGAGAACTCCATCATTATTAGTCGCATCAAATTAGTAATTCTTTAATTGATTGATTGATTGATTAGTTAATCTCTTCAACGCTTTGGTCTCCTGTCCCACGAGAGGTTGTATGCACTGCAGATCCGTGGCATGAAACAATATGGAGACAGATCCAATCGATGCATAAATAATTCAGATTTGGAGTAATTAATTGATGTGCTTAGGTGCTAAGCTAAGGTAATTAATACTCTACAGTATTTGTAGCAACGATCTCTACTAATTTAATTATACTTTAGGGGGGATTACGTAATCAACGCTCTACTCTATACTACTGTAAAGTCAAAGCACTGTAGGAAAACTTTAGGTGTACCAACTCTCTCGTCCCATATTTAATGAAATGTTTGGATCCGATACGAAAATTTATGCGATTGTTTAATTTGGATGGATTTTGATAAAAAAAATTTATTTTAAGATAGTAAAATTTACTATAATATTTGTGAGATGGATAATGGACGTAGTGTAACAGATTAGATTGATTTGATATTTTTTATGTTAAAATGTTATCAAAAAGAAGGTTGTCTTTTTTTTTTAGACTGATCAAATAAAAAAACGTTGTGATTAATATGGAACGAAGGGAATATAAATTAGTAAATCTTTTATCATAAGTTCAAATTTTTGATAGAATTCGTTCCTTGACATTGTATCAGGATAGATTGTGGCATGAGATCACAAGTTCGATACTTGTCTCTCTTGCCATCGCTATGTTGTAGTTAATTATATATCTTGTTTTGGCAATTGATTAGTGAGTCTTCTACAATTAAATCGAGTTTTTGGTAAAACTTGTTTCACGATGTAATACCCGAGAAATTTTGAAAATTTAAAAACGAATATATAAAATACGTACAGTACGTATGTTAATAAAACGTGAATAAAAGACGTTACATATAATGTTACGAACTAAAATATTGTCGCGCATAAAGGTTATAGATTTAATCCAGAGAAATATTTGATTATTAAATCAAATATGACGATGGAATATTTGGAATGATTAGTTGAACGTGCCAATAAATATTACGAACGAATAACGTTACAATGCTAGAATGTTATAAACGTTGCGCGTAAGGGCTAGCGATTTTAATCCTATAAATAATGGATTATGACTCGGGAGGTGATACTTTCGTATATGGGATAAATCTATTGATGCAAATAGATTATTGATGAATTAATATTCCAAAATTTGGGTAAATAGTGGACTGAACGAGACGTATCGTGGGACGGAACGGGGTATTTCTCACACACCCACCTCCACTTTCCCGCTTTCTCCCTTACCTCTCTCCCGCACTCACCCTTTCCACTTCCATCATTTCCCACTCCCATCACCTGCCACCACCATACCAGCCATCAACACCATCCGCCAACACTGCCAGCCGCCACCATCACCGCCAACGCAACAATCATCATAATCGTCTTCATCACCTCGTCACCCCTCCATCACCGTCATCATCTCACCATCATCATCGACGCCGCAAGAGCAAGGACAACCGGAGGGGAGACTCAACATCGACAGCCCGACCAGAGAACGTCAACGGATCTATCCGTGTGAACATGTGCATAAGAAAATCAAACGCGTTCGAGGTAACCTCCCTCATCTGAGACGCCTCTTTTATTCGTTCATAAGGTTTCTTCACGTCCGTGCGTGTTTGGGATATGTTTATGCTTGTTTGATGTGTATGCAATGGTTTAGATGCGTTGTGGTGTTAATTGAAGGATCCGTGGCGTCGGACGTGAGTTTTCTGCAGGATTCCGGGCTACAAATGCGTCGCGTCCGCGATCATCCTAGGTTGCGGCCACTACAAGAAAAACTTGTTTATGCGACGGCAGAAATCTGCGACGGATGATATCCGTCGCAACACATATAGTCATGCGACGGATCCGTCGCAGAAAGTAAAATAGGAAAAATAAAATTAAAGGAAACAAAACTACGACGGCAAAGTCAACGCCCGTCGCAAAAGAAAAACCATAATACGATGGCGTTCGTCGCACATATACATATGCAAAAATTATAAAAGAAAATTTTAAGAGGATTATGTATTTGCAACGGATTCCGTCGCAACCAACTCTATATGCAAACTTTTTAACCCAAAATTTTCCAAAAGTTCTGAAGAAACTATATCTGCGAGGGATTCCGTCGCAAACATAACCAATTTGCGACGAAATCCATCGCAGAAAAGGCTATATTGAAACATTTTCCCCCGAAAATTTCCTAAGTGTTGGGAGAAAAAATTCTGCGACGAATCCGTCGCAGAGAACTTTGAAAAATTCATGTTAAGGGTTAAGTGTTAAGGTTTAGGTTTAGGGTTTTAACGTTTAAATTATTTTTAGTAATTACATTTGACGACGGATTCCGTCGCATATGTTTAGAAAAATTGAATTAATCTTTATACGTTTTAAATAATCATGTTATATATTAAAGTTTGAAGTCATTACTCATTATTAAGCTAGGTACAAGTAAAAAATTTTGTGTGCATTTCAATTCATTTCAAATGAAAAGTTTTCATTTAAAGTTTTCATAGATATATAAGATAAAAGTTGTTACGCATTTATACCTTTTAAAAGTTGTTATCTTTTAAATATCGACATTTTGATGATGAAGTTCGGGTATGGGTTAAGAATTA
>JAOVYX010004078.1:0-10516 GCA_035668315.1 Drosera spatulata
TCTAGAGTCTTCTCGCCAAGCTCTATAAAAGGATGACCAAGGGGTTCTTCCATGCGCGAAATCATTTGTGCGTGACATTGTTCCCGCTAACCGAAAGTAATACAATCGTATTGTGTGTGCTTTCCCTCTGCTGCTAAACATGCATTGCGGAACATACTAGGACGCAGGGGCGGATCTATATGGAAGCCAATGGAAAACAAGAGAGTATTGATCAAGATGTACGAACTATAAAAGAGTGACCTCTATCTTTTAAAGAAAGCGGCACAACGAACGAGAACGGTGCGATCAAGTGGTTTAGGAGATAAAACGGAAAGGTACCAAAAAATGACTAATAACATGGCTCCTTGATCGATAAAAACGGAAGGGTGGTATATCGTGGGAATTAAAATTCTCATGTGTTAACTCTATGAAAATAAGTATACAGGGTGATATCATATTGGAATTGCTACTTATTATTATTATCTAAACCATAGAATAATTTCCAATTTTTACAATATAGATGTGTTTCACTTTATATTCTCTGTTCGTTAATGTATTGTTTTTTGAACTACAAATAACCATCCTGAAAATAAGATGCTATATTGTGTAATACTAATAATACTAAAATTTACAAAGAAATCATGCATTCTTTTTTATTGAAAAAGCTGTTGCTTTCGTACACAAATTCGATAAAATGGACGAATATATCAAATCAACCATATACATGCAGAATTCATGAGACATATGTATAACAAATATGACGGGTAATGAAGCGGGCTTATGACTGATCAAACCAAAACATATGTCATGCCATTATGTATAGACATTAGATTAGATGTGAGAACATACAACATCTTTATACCATCATGTATTACCTCCATCCCATACTGATGGCATCTTTCGAACACATTAGTAATAAAATTTTTTGAGCCACGAATTGCTTACGGGATGATTAAACAATATTTTTTTAAAATTTATTATGAAATATCAAATATATAATTAAACTTACATACTACTCCCAAGACCAAAAAAAAAATTGTGAAAAATATATCATTCAATATAAAAAACAATGCATCAAAATGAATATTAAATAATACAATTATTATGCATTTATGAAACGACAAGAGAATAAGTGTAACGTCCCAAGATTTTCTGTCCAATACCTTCTTGACAAGTGAAGCTACCGCCGCTCCAAAGTTCATTCTAAGCAAGGTGACAAGATTACAAGGGGTTTAAATATCAGAAACATAGGAACTATCAAGAAATATCCAACTTACATTATCCTTTATTATACGAAAATCAAACATCCAGAAATATAAAGGAAACGTTTCTGTAACAAAATTTAGTCAACATCGTTGTATGACGATCCATCCAACGATCATTTATTACCTGAAACAAACACGTAACCGTGAGCTTGGAAATCCTATAACACATGATACATGTCCATTTCAGGGGTCCGACATGCTTATTATATCATGTGTTTTCCATGCACAAACAGGATAAAATGCAAACAACACCGAACAATCATATGCAAAACAGGAAAATATAAATATTTATATTCATGTACGTACAGGATAGTAGCAATAATAACAACACTTTAAGTTGATCAGGTTAAACCTTATTTTTCGTATTACATATCATGTCGTGTTAATCCTCGTGACTTTTAGAAGTTGATGACATGGGAGGAGTTATCACAGGGATTTAATATAGTTATGTATTATGACCTACTAGGAACAATTAAACAGGCGTTATGCTCTCTGCAGTTGACCCAGGATGGTTAATTTTAACCAAACAAGGCCAACACTCATTGTCGTTGCGTGCACGCTAAAGGGATATTCAATCCCTTCCTAACTTGTCATGTAACCGTAACTCTCTCAATCATTGTTAATTTCAAGAAATTACGTTATGATCAGGATTCGGGTTTCTCAGGCAAGTGACATGAAATTAAATTATTAATTTTGTGCATAGCAGGCGACGATCATGACGTTAGAGATCATATTTAACTATACTCAAGATTATTAGACAATTAAATCCCACATGTTATCCAATTCAAGAAGTTTTGTAACATTTCATAGTTTAATTTCGTTACAATATAAAATCATTAGCACACAGGAGTCATCCAACAGAAACAGGATATATATAAAAATATTTATAATAATCTATAAATATTCTATATTTTGTATCGTTATCATTATATCATGTGAATCATTTAATAATGATCAAACACATATTTTATCACGTAAATTGTTTAACAATAGGCAAGAGGATATTTTTTATCATGCGAATAATTTATTAATGGCCAAGTAAATATTTAATATCATGCAGGCAAACAGGCATGCAATCACCTAGATTTTACTTTAATTTAAACTTGTAATCTAGGCATTGACATAATTAAATTATTCACGCATATTTATTAAATATAAGGTAACGATGTGTGTTACCTTATCAATTTTAGAAAATTAAAAATCCTTAAATATTTCCAAGCTTAATTCCCTTACTGTATATCAGGTGTACATACAATAAAATAAATAATATAAGTACCCTCGTAACATATTTAAACATTAATATAACTATATTTTGTACACATAAGTGTACACAGCTCCTAAAAAGTGTTCACAGGGGATAAATTCCCTTTTCCTTTTTGTGGAACCCAAACAGAGAGGACAAGCTCAGGGATTTTCAGGCGATGGAGCGGAGAAGCTGACGGCGATGGACGTCGTCGACGGCCGGATCCGGGTCGTCGATGGTCTGGCTAGTTCCGGCGAGGACGGGCGAGTGGCGGCGTGGTTGGGCAAGTGACGGCGAGGCTGTTTCCCAGCCCTGACGACGGCGACGAAGGCAAGGCAGCGTCAGGGGCGGGCGAACTCAATCGGGGAAGAGCGGGGAACATCGGGCGTGAGTCGGGGAAGAGCAGGGAAGGTCGTCCGTGCACGTGGCTGCTCCGGCGAGAGGCGGTGTGGCCGTATTCCGCCTTAACAGTGACGGCGTCGGTATGAGCGACGTCGGGGATGGTTGACATTGGCCGGGGCGTGTCGGATCTAGATCAAAGATGAACGAAGACGAAGGCGAAGACGAACATAGACAAAACGAAGACGAAGACGAGACGCTTATCCTTTTCTCTGTCTCTACTCTCAACTTGAACGCTCAGGTTTGATGTGAAACTAACATGGATTGGAACAGATATAGACAGGTTGTTGAAATATTTTCGGAGAAGATATCGGACTGTTAAAGATTTAAATATCTCAAGTTAATCCAATCGACCTCTCACGCAGATTTTAAACTTACAATATCTCGTAAAAATATTAACGATCCAATAACGTGAGATGATTAGATATCTTTTTAAGGATATTACAATAAGTATATGTTTACGCTCATAATGCATCGAAGACTACAAAGAGAACGTGTTGAGGAGGACTACGTACTCTTCCTCAGCTGAATTATAGTGCTGATCCCTGTCGAAAGTCTCCCGCCGTCACATTGCTATTCTTGCAAGGAAAACCGTTCCATAACAAGAGCAAACAATCAATGCCAACAGCTGACGGTTTCTTTTCAACTGTAGTTTTTGGTCTCATAATGGTCTTACTCATGACGACAGACAATGCCCAGCAACCGGGGCGAAATGTTGCAATGGAACCGACATTCCCAAGACATATAACAACAACACTGAGAGATTCCCCTCATCTTCAGCTATGTTCATAAGTACATGCCATCGTCTTAAATAACATTACCGCAAAGCGCCTATGGCGGAGAAGAAAATGGCCTCAACAATTTAGCGCTCTGCTTAATTAAATCTTCTACCATCTGAATGATCTGATCATCTTGCCATGAAGCATCCTCAGCCAGTCCGCAATCTCTTGATCAAAGAACTTCGAGAATCATGTTTAAATAGTTCGAGAAAATTAGCACGGATGAAAATAGAATATATTGGACACAGCATCCACCAAATCCTCCATTGCAGCACCTTGATTCCTCTCCACCTTATCCTCATCATACTCGCAGGGATGAAGGGATGCACTTACTTGCATTGCCTTGGCCGGAAATTCTCGGTGGATAACAGGGAGCTAATCAGAACCTCCAGCCTTTTTGCACCGGCTGAAGGCCTGAGCACCGTAGTATTCCCAATAACCAAGCATGGATCTGTCCCATTTTCACGGCTACCCATGCACCATCCACCAGGAACTGTCATCCCCGGACCACGATCCAAGACCTCGGCATCGATCTTATCAAGGACTGGATCATCTTGGTGGAACTTCCGTGCGAAGGGAGCATTGCTGTCAATCATCCTTTTCATGTCGTCCAGCACGAGGTAGTGAGGATGCTGCTTTGGAGGGTTATCCCACGATATGAAATGAAGATCGCTGTTCACAGTTGTGTTTTTAAACTCTGGAGCATTGCAGATGACCGTGTGAAAGTAGCCTTCTGGGGAGGAGATGAAGTTCGCGTAATACATAAGAACATTTCGTGGCAAGTTGTCCCATCCCCATATGCAATAGTCGATGAAAGGACGAGATAACATTATCCAGGCAGAGCCTGCATACACAAGTTTTCAGTCAAAAACAGCTTGGAAGGAACCGTTATGTGAAAGAAAACACGAACACAGATGAAAATAGACATTCCACTCATGTGTTATCCCATTACATGGGGCATGAACTAGATTAGGGTAAAAAAGACGGGCAAAAAGAAATAAGAAAAAATAAAATAAAATAAAGAATAAAAATAAAGAAAAAGGAAAAAGTGAAAGGATGCTGATAAATATGAAAAGACAATGGCGGACCACAAAATGCAGTCATATACCGACATTTTTGCATCAGAAGGCAAGAAAGAACTCTCAAGTAATGAAGCAACCATGTGCCTGGCACAAAATGGTGTCACATGCAAGGAAACAAGAGTTCACGAGTCTGTAAAGAAAGCACAAATCAGCAAATAGCTCCAAGAAAATTGTTTGCTTGAGCTGGGGATCAGCAAGGACTTGAAGCTTTTTAATCAAATTCTAGAGTAATACATCGTGTCCAAGTTATCATGTAAGTACCTGAGGAGTGGCCCTGGCATTGATGCATCAGCTTGAAACAGGATTCTCACTACAAAGCTATGAATCACAGAAGCTCTTCTTAACAAGGGTCATGAACAGGGGTGCTATTAAAGATCCTTTATAAAAGTTTTTACTCATAATCTTAGTTAAGTACCCGCAGTATGACTATTGGCACGCTGGCATAGGAATCCAAGTCCAAACACTACAATTTTCCCATATAGGGACATTCTTCTCCGATCCTCCATGGTGTTATAGTAAATCACATCAAACTCTATAACTTCTTTCAAGCTCTTCTTTGGGATCTTTCCTTCTTTCTTGAACCCCTTCATTTATTTCACAGATGTACATGTATGATAAGCCCTTCATTCTGCATGCTTCCCAGAGGTGCATAATGACTCTCCACATTATGGAAAAACATAGGCAAAACATGACACAGACTAAGCTTAGAGGTGTACTTGTAGTCATACCCAGCACCCACCAGTGAGTCACACCCGAGTGCATACATGAGGATTCCTCCCAGCTTTCTACCTCATTAATTCCCTTTTTAATGACTTATCAGCGACCGTAATGTTTCTAATCTTTTTTTTCAGTTTTCTCATGGATAAAATAGAGGCTAGTATGGGCTAAAATGATGCCGCAGAAATAAGTTGGCTTCTCCAATGCAGTTCCCTCCAACTGGTGTCTTTGCCAAACTGGGATCATGATGATTCACATTTTCACCGAAAACCTAGTTTAACCCGAAGTTGTTTTTGGAAGGAGGGCCCTACACCAGACAAAGCTTGGAGTGTAACCCGAACTTAGACTTGGATAACACTTTCAAGGATGATGACCAGAGAGGAACTAGAATGAGTAAGAAACTTAGTAAGATGAATATTCAACAAGTCATGGTTCAAGGAACATGACATGGGAAAAATATAAAGTGATACCGTGAATGAAGGACTCAAGAGAATCTTAAGGGTTACAATGGATCACTTATGTAGGAGACAAAAATCAGTTCCCTCAGACCTCTTTCCTGTAGTCACTCTTTTTCACAGTTCACACAACAGAATGATACATATCTTGACTTGTAAGTTGAGATAAACAAGGATAACATTGGAGGATTGAGTTAGATCCTTCCTTTTGGTAAACATTCAACAAGGAATCATTCCAGGAACACAAGAGGGGTTAAGAACAAAAATAAAAGAATTTTGAGAGCCATGTGTAACACTTTGCCCGAACAGCAAGAAATCCTCCAGACAAAACTACAAGAACATTACAGCTTCTATGACTTCTACTTTTTGCTTTTATTTCTGCCTAACATGGCACTTGATTAGTAATATGATGATTATCCATAAGTAAATAGCTTCCATCGTTGATCTTCCCAGCATGAACCCAAAACCAAAATGATTCTCAGACACTTCCCTTAACCTGTTATCTACACCTTTGCATGTCGTGGCACAACAATGTTATCCATATGAGGTTTGAACAACTTTGTATAGCTACTTTGTTAATATAGTGGGAATCAAGGTACTCTTTTTACACTCTTTTTGATATATTCTTGTGACTCATAATCCTACCAAAAAGTTCGTTAACCAACTGATTTCCTCAGCTTCGAGACATTTCCAAGTTTCAATTGGTATTTCATCTATAACAATTAATTCGCTAGCGCTCACCTGCTTTAACATTTCCTTGAGTTCTTTCATTGCTAAAGCGCCATTGGTAGCATCAATTCACACCCACATTTGCGTACTCTAATGTTTCACCAAAGAAATTTCCCTCGTATTGGTTGAAGAACTTGTGAAAATACTATCTTCATCATTCTTTCATATCCTCATGATAAAAAATATGTTCGCCATCGTCCTAAATGCATTTTACTTGTCTAAGTTTCCAATTCTCATGTCTCATTTTACCCTGTTAGCATGTTCAATATTTTATTAATATTTACTTATTATTTAGAATATTAAACCTACCTAGGTTGGGGATTTTTATTCCGCCCCTAACCGGTCCCAACATATTGGAATAGCGCCGTCGTATTCATGTAACCGACCCCACTTGATGAGATAAAAGTTTGATTTGTTGTTATATTATTTAGAATATTATCTTAGATTTAGATATTCTTCTTTAGATATTAACATATTGGATAAGTCATCTTTGATTAGTTTTTCTATCTTATCCATATCTTCAGTTAGTTTTTCTATAGTTGTTCTATTATAAATAGACCTAACCATTGACTTGTGATGGTATGTTTAGGGTTACATCAATACTATTTCGTAACATACCTAACTCATAAATATCCCTCTCACCTCATTTACCTCGAGCCTAAAATATAACCTATGATACGAGTCATTCTTAGCATTCTCATGGCTCTTTCTCGACTTGCACAAAATTCTCACAGGTTTCATGTAGCATTATTTTCTACGCTTTATTTTATCCTCAACTTCTTCACTCCACCACCATCCTTTCTTTTCACATGGATTAACCTTTTGATTGTCTCAAAGTCCTACTAGTAAGATTCAATATGTTATCGCATTCCATATTTTATATGCGTACCCTTCCAACCCCCAAGGACTCTTAGATTTTCGCATCCCCTTTTTAAGTTTTAACATTTTCATCCCCTCGTGATTATACCTAACTTTTTTTTTCCGCTTTTCACTATTCTTCACGTATTTTCAAAAAAAAAAAATTTGCAAGCATAGAATTACACGGCATCGCAAAAACCATAAATTCCTCCCCGCCTCTTTCTTTCACCAAAACTAAAGCCCCCATCAAGCAGCGTGTATTGCTCCTTCTCCTTCCCCACATGTCCATCAGGATCCCACAACTAAAAATCATCTCCCACTAAGGGAAACTTCACCCATATCTTATCGAGACCGAGCTTTCACTTCTCCTATCGTATTTATGATGCACAAATACTATTAACATTATTAAATTCTTTTCTAGACACCCAGTTATTGTAATCGCTCCATCTCCCTTTTAATACAAACCACATTCTCTACTAACTCTTTATCCACAATAATAACCACCTCATTCTTCAATCTTCTTCTTCTAAAATAAGAGACTTTAAAACACTATCCAACTATGCAACTTAAATTAGGTGTTTTTTTTTCCGAAGTGAGAGCAGTGTGTGGAATCTCATGATTGCAACTGGTTAAAAGAACATGAGACTCCATCAAATTCAGCTCCTAGGTAGCGAGGCTCATATTCATTAATATATATTATTAATTCAAAGTGCGATACGATGGTATTGGCATCAAGGGTAGCAATGCGTAATGTAATTACATGCATAGCAAAAATGATCGATCTCATATATGCATACTCTCCTCTTCTTCTTCCTCTCCATCCTCCCAAAATCATTAAACTAACTCCTCCTCCATTGATTCTCCATCTTCTTCTTCTCTCTTCATCTTTCGATATCAAGTTTGGAATTTAATGGAAGTATCTGAAGGAATTCATAACTATTTCTTTGGGTCAGGCATTGTTGTCCTCGTTTCTAAGGAAGCTATGATATGTTTTCTACATGCAATGGTGTTTCAATGTTTCTTCATTATTCCTGCTTCTTCGAGGATATTCTTCGATGTAACCACTATACTATATTATCTTCCCTCATGTTTTGATCTTTGGTTGCAGAGCGTAACTACAGAACTTGTGATCCTTATTATAATCCATTATTTGTTCAACCACTGAAGGTTGGTTCTATGACTATAGCCAACGTACAACAAGATAAATTAAGCAATTTGGTTGGAGCTTCAAACCGGTCATTCGAAGGCTCGGTTCTTGAATCACTTTCATAGGTTTGTTTTTAGATGCATTATCAAGTATAGTACTTTTATTTGCTTTTGGTATTATTTGTTACATGGTGTATATTGATAAATATGGGGGACTTCTATTCTTCTGAATCTGTAAGATTGCCATTTGAAATACTAACGATTTTGAGTTATAATCCAACTCATCCATTTCCCTTCTTAGAAACGAAGCTTGATAGGATCATGATGTAATTTCCCAAATATTTATTCATCTTGTATAGTGATTGATTGTTTGTCGCTGATGTTAAAATTGCTATGAGCTCGTAAATATTATGATAATGCAACCTTGTAACACATACTACAGAACCAAGATCAGAACCCGCGTATCGCGGGGGTTTGATACTAGTTACACCAAAATGCAAAATGTAACAGGACACATACTCCACCCCTCTTACGCGGATTTTTTCTCACTCATCAAGTATCAACTCCATCAATCATCTATAAACTAGTTAGAAGTCACTAAAAACTGGCACAGCTCAATAGCAAGAAAGATGTGATAGACAATGTTAAAAACTTCTCAAAAAGTTTAAGCCCAAGGACAAACCCCAATCCTGCAAGTGAAAACAAGTTGACGACTTCCTTGATGTCGTCACCAGCCATGTCGAGAGATTCAAAATCAAGTACAAATCCTATTTGGAATTTGTTTTCGGAAGATTCAAATTCAGTCTTGTTCTCATTTTGGGTGCCATTTGAAGATAAGGAATCTCAAAATGAGGTATAAATCAGCAATCCATGTAAGAGAGTACCATTGTAAAACATATTGGGTAACATATTAAGGAAAAGCCAGTCCGGAAGAAAAATGCACCTGTGAAGAGCTTAAATGCTGTAGGCACACTTCTTCTCTGAGTAACCCAAAACACATCAGATTTTTTCGTCATATACAGCCCTGGATCAATGATAATTGGTTTTGCCCTCTGGAACCTACATACAAGAACGCAATCAAGCAGGAGAAAGAAAGGCCAATTCATGAATCAGAAGAAGAGAAACATTGTTGCCTACTCTTTCCAGCCAATGTTGCTTGTGTGATCAATGAAGTTGAGGTCACGCGGCAGATATGAGAAAGTGTGCAGCAGATCTAACCAAAGAAGAAACCAGGAAAAGCCAATTAGCTAATACACGGCAAAGAATTAACCTCAGGACAACTTGAAAGTAATAATCCAAGAAACAATGAGAATAGTTTATTAAAAACCTCGAATGAAGAAAACTATCCATCAAACTTGAGCTAAAATCACAAAAAGAAAAATGCTAGTGGCAGTCTTCTCTTCAATTATCTTCTACAAGATTTCTCCTTAATTGGCCGAAATAAATATCCATCACAATACACATAGAACAAGGAAAAATAAACCAATCATAGAAAGAGATTCAAGACATTGTCGTGAAAAAAGGTTGTTTCCAGCACTTCCAATCCAGAACTCGAGCTGAACTCGACATAATACCCATACCGAAGTCCCAAACAAAACACACAATATAAACAACCTAACAAAATGATTCAAGCACACATCAAACAAACACACAGTCACACACACATATCTCAAAACCGATCCCTCCCAACCCGTCCCTTACCATCTTGCGTCACGAGCGGATAATCCGAAGCACTAAGATTAACAAACCAATCCCACTCCCCACCCTCCCTCAACAGAATCGCGGCCGCATTCAGCGTATTGGCCCCCATAGTCGGCCCCCTATACGTAACAAGATTCGCCGTCGAAATCACCCTCACAATACC
>JAOVYX010004079.1:0-10514 GCA_035668315.1 Drosera spatulata
CGGAGGCGGAGGCGGAGGACGGCACGGGGGGGCGGCAGCAGGGTGACCGAAGGGCAAGGGTGACGGCTAAGGGGGCGGCGGCGGGAGAGAGAGAGAGAGGAGAAGAGAGGAAATGAAGGAAGAAGACGGCCTATTATATATATATACACATTTTAGCGACGGAATCCGTCGCTAACTAGGTTATTTCCCAATAATCTTATTTAGCGACGGATCCGTCGCTAATTAAGGATGATTTCTACCTCAAAAACCACAACATATTTGTGATTAAGTTTAGCGATGGATCCGTCGTCAATATTTTTCAATTTAACACTTTAGCGACGGATCTGTCTCTAAACTTAATCACAAATATGTTATGGTTTTTGCTAAGGCAGAAATGATCTCATTTTAGCGACGGAATCCGTCGCCAACTTTGTTCAATTTCACACATTAGCGACGGACGCCGTCGCTAAAATATATGTGTAAACAAACATTTTTTATTTTTCAATACCAAATCATGACTTCTTTTTCATGAATACTTTCAATTTAATTTCATAAAAACATCATTTAGCATACATGACACATTTAAAAACAATATCATGTATAACATCTTATATGTTTTAAGTTTTATTACATACATAACATCTTATATGTTTTAAGTTTTATTATATACATAACATCTTATATCATATGCAACATATGTGTTATTAAAAGTTTTAACAATAAGTTATATTTTCACTAAAATTTTATGAAATAGAACGTCTTATCATAAGTTAACATTTCAACTATTGCGATATCCCAAAATATGTACAATTTTTTACATTTTAGATGATAAATGTTTATCGAAAACGAATTTAGCGACAGATTCTGTCTCTAAATAGTTTTAAAAAATTTATAACAATATATTTAGAGACGAAATCCATCGCTAAATTCATTTCGTCAAAGAAATTAGCGACGCATCCGTCGCTAATATATTTTATTATAAATTTTTTAAAACTGATTAGCGACGGATATCCGTCGCTGAATATTGCCATGAAAATTACTGAATACTTTTAGCGATGGATATCTGTCGTTAAATATTGCCATGAAAATTACTGAACACTTTTAGCGACGGATATCTGTCGCTAAATTGAAAAAATAGCGACAGCATTGACTTTTCATCGCAAATATAATCAAATTTTCCCTTCTTTTTTTTAGCTACGGTCTGTCGTTAAGTTATATGTTTTTGTGACGGATTTTGTCCGTAACTAAAATTTTCCGTAGCTAAAATGCTGTTTTTTTGTAGTGTATCGACTTCATCGAGGGTGTGAAGGCGATACCAATCCCCTTCACTAATGTTTTACACATAGCGAAGGATGATAGAGTTTGCGTGGTTCGATGGTGCGACAAGCGAAGAGGGCTCAAGCGAGGAGGGTCGCAACCATGCTACCCTTTAAGGGAAGCAAAAGTGAGGAACTTACTCACTTGGAGAAATGTGAGATCTCTCATGTGGCTAAGGAGGTACCAAAACAGATCTCACAAGTCTTGCTGAAGGAACACGGAAAGGAACTCCCTCCAGGACGGCAAGATGGGTGCTCGAAGGATCATCGCGACGACCCAAGGAAGGGATCGAGCCCTACGATAGCGTCGCGACGAGGATGTTCGCGACATAGGTGGAGGAGTATGTCACGGACGGGTTAATTTGTGAGGTTCGCTTTGAAGAATTGTCTAGAGTTGTTCACATTTCTCTAGACAATTTCATACTTTTTTAGAGTTTTCTTGAGAACTCTAGGGTTCTTCGAAATTCTCTAGAATTCCCTAGAGTTAGAAAGAGTTTTCTAGAAAATTCTTGTACATAGGAGAAGGATATGAAAGAGTCTAGATGACAAGTCTAGAACTCTCCATGAAGGTGTATATAAAGGGATGCAAGGCTTATTTGTCAAACCATCCTATCTCATCCCAAGCAATCCCAAATTATCCAAGACATTCCATTCTTGTAAACTCTCAAAGTTTTGTAAGCTCTCAAGTGTTCTCAATACAAGTTTGTTTCCAAGTGCAAACTCTCTTGCATTCTCAAACATCACCTTTAGGTGACGAGTAGGGTGAGCTCAAACGAAGGAGTGAGTAGTTTGAGTGTCGCACGGGTTATGAAATTCTAACCCCATGACATCATGCACACGTTTCTCAGGCTAGTCAAGAGGTGACACTAACTTGTCATGTCTTTGGCCTGTTGCGGAGCCAGCCTCGTAAAGCCGATCTTTCTGGCATGTCCATTTAGTCGAGGAAGTATTTCCCAAGGATTCATGACTTGATTTCTGATGAAACTAAGGGATAACACCGATAAACATATCAGATGCTCCTGTAATAACACAGACATGCCATACCAGGTTATCCTGTATACAAAGTCTTGCGCAGAAGTACGACAGTGGTAGATGGTCATCAAAAAATGTGTGGCGAACTCCCTTGTTTGGTAGACTGTTACATGTCCAAAACGAAGCTTTAGGGTAGCGGATAAAGTACGCCATGGTTGCATCCTCAGCTCTTCTCATTTGTTTTCAGAATTGGCTAATTACCAGAAGCAGCTTTAAGCAGTATGAACTCATCTGCATTGCTGACAGAACTCATTCTCGGATTCCTGTGTCTTCTTAGACTGTAATGTATTTGAGGACGGCCACTCGAACTTTCTCCATGTAGTCCACGACTTGCTTCTGCAGTCAGAAACCAAAATTCAGACAAACAGATGATAATGTAGTTGTGCATCACTTTTTTCTCTGGTTCTAGCTTCAAGGGACTGCTGGGTAGCCCGTAAGTTGCATTCTTGATAGATGCCATCGGAACAGGTTGTGCTCATTTTTCACCGGAGTTCTCATAACCAATGACAGCATACACATTACCCTCCTTCCTAAATATTGACTTAAAACCTTCCAAACTGACCGAACGATGTGCAAGTGTGAATTTGAATGTCATTTTCCCTATTTTCTATGTTTGCACTTCTAGATCTGACATTGTCTAAATTTAGAGAGGAGTTCGGTATCTGCTCATTATTTTCTGACTGAAGATGCCAAGATCACTACAAAAGTACAAACTACATAAGGAGACTTAACTTTCATATATTAGTGCAATTCAGCAGCTTGGAAGTATCTTCCTTTTCAGCTATGTAGCAACACAGGAGTTGACCCATGTTGACACTGCACAGTATCGCCTCCTTCGGTATATTATTGATGGTATTTTTCAAAACACTGATATTTCCATAGTAAAATTAGAACGCAACGGAAAAACCAACAATGAGCATGTACCAAAACCTTATTGTTCGGATATATATTTTTCGTGTTCTATGACTGTATTCAAGCAGTAAAATTCAATGTTTTGTTGGATCACCGGAGGCAGAGGTACTACATGAATTCAAGTTATCTGGAGTGAGACAGTATATGACATTTTTGTAAATTTAAGAAATCCCTAAGAAAGAAAAGAGATTAAGGCTGTGTAACCTGGTTACTCTGATGTGCAGTAGCTATGTTCTCGTCCAGAAGACTCAACAAAGATTTATTGATCTCGTTTTGCTCAACCATCTCCAGCAACTGCATGATCAGGTCATAGGATAACTCCAAATTGAACTTAAAACAATATTATATCAAATTCAATTACTGAATGCAATGCATACAGTGGTCTTGATGTCCTTGGAGGTGAAAATTTTCGTCAAGCTACTCTTAGCTTTTATGAGCTCATATTGCATCTTATCATATGCTTCTGCGAGAATGCAAGCAACAGATGATAAAATTAGGACATAGAGACTGATATTCCGATATACGCCTGTTAGTTAGGCAGTGTACCTGTAGCTTCCTCTAAAGCTTTCTGCAGTGCTTCCAACTCAATCAACCTGTCTTCCATGTCCTAACGATGACAAACATATCCTACACTTTTAGTCGTTGTCATAGTAGACAGGGCAGGAAAATAGAATCTGCGGTATTTAAGAGAACCTGAGTTTTTGTTACTGCAAATCTAAGCTGTCCTATTTCAAACTTCAAGTGCGAGAAGAACTCCTCGTTCAGTCTGCAAGGCCACATATCAACTAATCATGGGGAAAGGAAGCCGTGGACAGAACAAGAAAATATATGCTCAGTTAAAGCGGTGTGGTTGTTGACGTGGTGTTCTAGTCACATTTTGATGCGCACATCCCTTAAAAATAAGTTAATGCAACGAAACCAGTTAGCATTTTTTCCGTCATTAGGTATAATATTATACTATGAAAGAGATGCCTTCCAACAAGAGAGTCGATGTAGTGAGACAAAAGGAGGATATAGGACTGCGCAACAAACAAGAAAATTTTACTAAAGAAGATTAGCTAAGAATGGAAGAAGGCTGCAGACAACATGGACAATGTTTCATCATGGTTCTATAAGTAGAAAGGGCAGGCGGCGATCAAGTGGAATGTGATGAACCTAATTCACAGTAGGAAGATTTCCTCCTCTGATGAACCCGATATGGACTAACACAAACAAACTCACCATTGCATAGTAATCAACAAACAGATTTGGGAAAAAGTATGCCGACCTGGGTCTCATCCTGGCAACCTCGATCTCAAACTCCTGAGCTTCAGTGTCTAGGAAATACTCAACCATCTCGGTCGCAGTATTCGGAGAAACCCTAGCCTGCATTCAACACCATCAGAAACCTCACCAAACTCCATGAGAACCATCTCCGGAAAAACAAGGTATTTTAAGCATATATGTAGGGGATGGCCGTATATTTTCGCTTAACGCTCTGGGCTATAGGATTTGAGACTGTTCGCACACATACAACAACCACCCAGCTAATCCGTTCAATGACAGGAACTCAGTCAATCAGGAGGGCGAGCTGTTCACATTCTTACGTCTATTGCAACCCAGTAGACTATCCACACACATATTCCACATTATTCAACTCACACATATCCTCTGCCAACAACAAACAAGACACAAAGAATAACTGAATTACATCGCGAATAGCCTTCCTCCGCTCTATTTCTTCCCGCAACCCACGCTCGTACGCTTCGCGTGCCTCTGCATCTTTCTCGAGCCTCCTCTTGAACTCTAGCTTAGCCAAGTGACCTGTTTGTGGTGGCCCCTTGAATATCCCTTCTGGGTCCTTCCATTTTTTCACCATCCAACAACATTGAACGATAATCAACATATATATTCTTGAATAAATGCTATGAAGAAATAAATGTAAAGCGGAATTGGTGATTACCCATTGAACACATGAGATTCTTGGAAATGAAGTTGAGTGGTGTCTTCTTGTTCTTGTTGATGAGCGTGTGGTGAAGCTTGTTGTGGGAAGGATGAAACTGAGAGCAGCCATTGATGAGATCAGTGCTCAGCTTCTCTATGTGTCTGCAAATTTGGAGCTGTGTGTGATGATTGGAACAGAAGTAGCCTAGTGGTTTTTGGCCTTCAGTGTGTTATCCACTTAGGTTGAATTAATTTGAAATCCTAATATAATTTTATTTTGTACTCAATATTCAAAAAATTTTGATGTACGTTTTATATCTTATTTATAAGTATTCACACACTACATATCTCAATTAAATTTCTATCATTAAGAAAAATCTACCTTTTACCTTTTTTTCATTCCCAAAACATCCGTTATCATTCAATAGAGATATAAATGTATGAATTTTCTCCAGATTGATTACTAAATATAAATATTTTATGGGATAAAATGTATAAAATCTTTGAGATGAGGATTTGCTGTTATCTTTCAAACTGGTATAAGGAATATTTGAAGGGGCATCCAAACCCTTTCTTTTAAAGCAAGTCATGAGATAGACAAATAAGTAGTTAAAGTAAAAAAAAAAAAAATAACAATAATATGTAAAATGTTTACTCCAATGATGATGTTTACTACAATCATTGCATCATTTAATACATATTTTGAGAAGGTTCGTTTTTTTACAATACACGAAAATGACATCACATATATAAAAGTAAATTACAGAATTTAAACTATCATTAATGTTTCATGAGAATTTTATGTCCAACGAACAAGTTAAAAGTTCACCGCTACTAGTGTGATATTCAAAATGTTGCTTATAATTTGAAATGAAGGAAGTATAAATTATTACCTCTAGACGGATAGGCCAGGAGAAGCCATTGATATCATTCTGCTCAAGAATTCTGGGATGTTGGAGAGATAGGGAAGAGACTATTATCTCTGCCTGAGAGAGGTACACGAGTCTAAGAGACTTCTTCCACTTCTAGCACGTGAGCAGATTGTCAGAGATTTCAAGAATTAAGGATTACCGAGACTTCAAACCGGAGAGACTATTCAGCCTAGAGCTGCTTCATCACCACATCCTGCAGCTGCACATCAGGATGTTGGGATGCCTAATGCACCTGCTCCACCTGTTCATGAGTCTATTGACTATTCACATTAACAACTAAATGTCAATAAGATAATCAACTCAAAGGTCATATCCAACTGGGGAGTGAAACCTGTCACTAAGGGTGTTGTCAAGGCTGCTACAATAGATGTTGTTGAGGCTTCCAAATTAGTTGTAAAGCCCCAGAAAATTGAGATCAAATAAATATTAATGAATATAAAAAAATTATGATCAAATAATAATTGTAATTGATAAACGTAGCGAGAATATGCGTTTCCTACTTATATAATAAATTAAAAGAGAGAAACGAATCTCATTTCAAAGTTTTGAGACGTAACGTTACGTTCATAACATTAAAACTTGTGACAAAATTGGGATAACTATTTATCTCGGAAAAATTTGAAAAATTATATGTTAATTAAAAACATGATTTTTCTAGTGTGGTGGTAAAATTTGAGCGAAGGTTGTGGGAGATATGTGATTAATTAATCCTGTGATTAAAAGAAACGGGGATGCTTTTTAATTTGAATTCTCTTTCCCTCTCTTTTCTTCCCACTCTCCACTTCTTTAATCCCCCGCCAAACCCACTCCCGGCCACGATAACCACCGCACCAAGGGATACCACCTTCCTCACTCTCTTCCACCCACTCCTCCACCCATCCTCATCACCAAGGGAGTTCCAGTCTCTCCTCTCCTTCTCCTCACCAAATCATTCTCCCTCCTTCCTTAACTTCTTACGAATTCTTTTGAATTATAGTAAGAACCAATCAAACCAAGCTCCGAGGCTCACGTAGCTGCACTTGTTGGGCTCAGAGGGGTGTGGTGAGCACAAGAGGGGGAAGGAAGACAGTTCCAACAGCAGGAAACGCCTCAAGGACGAGGAAACGAGCAAACGGTACTTCACACATCAAAGGAAAGCAAAACAAGCTCAAATCCGTTTCAACAAGAGGGTGAGCTTTGCCTTCTCTGTCCATCACCTCTAACTGATCATATGTGATCAAGAAATATGGAAAATAATAAGAAAAACAGGCCACGGACAAAGAAACATGATATTTGAATCAAAAGACAAGTTATGCTCGTGAGACCCGAAACCTAAGGTTTTACGTATCAAACAAGCCCAAAAATGAACTAACATGACAAGAACTAAGTAGATATTATGTTGATGAAGTTTTAGATCATTTGGGATTGAATTGATTGGGTAAAACGCAAAAACCAACAAACCAGTCCGTATCCGTTCTTGGATAGCTTTGATGTTTGATATTAGAACGTATTTTTACCCTAGTTAGAACCTGATTCAACAAATGAGTCTTGAAATAAAGTTGTATAGGACTTCTTGACGTTTTCAATAAATCAAGAATCACTCGATTTGGTTAAGAAACAAAGAAATAATATGCGTTCGAAGTTAGGCCTGAAAATATGAAAAAACCTATCGAGGTCACTGTCCGTATCCTATCGCGTCCGCGACAAGACTTGTAGCGGCCGTAACGACTCACATCCAGTCCAAAAATTCATTTTTCGACGTATTTATGTGGCGTATCAAGCCGTATACCCTCTATGACTATTAAATATAGTATTTGGACAAGAAAACATAGAAAAATACGCGTTTGATTGTATAAAAGGTCAAGAATACAAAGTTTGAATAAAAGTACATAGTAGTTTACGTATTTGTGCGATATACGTAAATACGTTGAAATAATGGAATGTACGTAAGAATACGTAATGACGTAGTAGACGTATTTATGGACGTATAATACACATGAATACGTAGAAATAATGAAATATATGAAACAAATATGTAATAACGAACGTATCGTACTTATACTATGCAGGAAGTAAGACGTAAACTGTTTTTCCTTTGGTATAACGCAAACAACCCGAGTCTCACATAACAAGGTAACGTTTAAATTTCTGATTTGAATGGCGATACATGTTAATATACTAGTTATATATTAACGCGTGATGGGTAGTTTTGCCCTGTGCGCTGTGTTATGTTGTGCTATGTTATATTTGCATTTCTGCGTTATTGTATGATTGTATGGTAGCACTTGAAGCTTATCGCAGTTCATGGTAACTTAATCCTGATAGTTCTAATGCTAGGGTTTGGGTAGGTTTTTCTCCGTTAACCCCGTACTTTATATGATTGTGATAAAGACAAGTGTTAGGTTTATAAGGTTTGGCATACGATAATGGATAAAGGTTAGGGTTAATACAGATTAATCCTATAAATGATGTCATGTTAAAGATGAACATGCAAAATAGGAACGAATTCATGAGAGGTGAGATTAACCTCCGAGTTTGTTAATCCTACTGAGTTGTTACACTGTGGCTTGGTGAAAATGTCATGTTAAACTGTACAGTGATGAGTAGTTGCGACTAATCATCTTATACACGTAGACAACCCTGTGAGGTTGTCAGGTTGTGGGGTATCTCGCTGCAGGAGACCCTTGGACATCGTTATAGGTTGATCCCCTGTTTCGAGTGACCCCGGACTTTAAGCTTCTAGAAAAAGCTATGGATTTATATGTTTAGCCAAGATCATAGTGTTAACAAGAGGGCATATATGGTCTGTCATATATGTTAATTGTATGACAGATTTTGTTGTGATTTCAGGATAGGTTGTTCTCTCTTTCTTTCCTTTTTGTGCTTCTTCTGAAAAGGGGGCCGGCACGTTACTGAGCTCTTATAGCTCACGGCGTTGCTTTTCTCTTGTTTCTCTATTTTTTTCTTACTTTTCAGGTGCAAGAAATGAGGAGGAATATTGATTAAGATCTGATTTATAATGTAATATTGATATTTGGGACTTAATTTCTCAGTTTCTGTTGTCAAATGTGTAACAAATAAGTGCACTTATGGACTTAGATTCCTAATGCCTAAAGTGTATAATTATTTAAATTTCATTCCGTGTTAAGTTAAGTTGAATTTTCTGGTTAAGGTTTGTGGGATTCTAGCGGCAGTAATGCCACGAGGGTTTTCAGAAAAGGACTTGAAATCGGGGTGTTACATTAGTAGTAGAGTCTGGGCCTTCTGCAACCCAGAACACTGTCCAACCTCCTTCTGTGACATTTGTAGAAGCCATAAAAATCCCTACCTCAGGCACAACACTCAAGAAGGTCTTAAAAAAGAAGGCTAAGAAAGGATTGGTTAAGGGTTGTGATTTAATCAATCGGAGAGTATCTACTACTTCTAATAATTCTAATCTGAATTATATGTTCATCAGGCAACTATCTTTTCCTTATATCATGGTTTTATATTATCTTTGTCGATCCTTATACCATTCTGTTCCTTGTTTCCATTTTCCAATGGTTACCGTAGCTATATTGAAAATATTTTTAAACCATTATGGTTTCATCTCAAAATTAATTGACAATAAGATGAGTAGCCCATGATTTATATGTGTTGTTATTTTGACCTTTCAAATTTCAATTTGGGTTGTATTCTCACAGCACAAGAAAACAGCTTGATGGCTACGGTCGATGACCGTTGGTATAGGTATAAAAACCATCGCCATAGGATATAACGACGGTCAATGACCGTCGTATTTGATGGTGTTGCCTTTAACCTATCCCGTCTATCCCATCACCCTATAACAACAGCCCGACCGTCGCAATAACCTTGACCATCACCATAAGTTTATCCCTCATTAGGATAAAAAATGTTTGGCCGGAAGACAGCGAAGAAACTTCGACCGGTTGCCGACGACAGAACTTCGTCCCACCGTCGACGACAGAACTCCGAACGACCACTGACGTTGAGAGAATAACACAGCTTAATTTCGTAATATAATTTACAGTCATGGGGATTCGAACTCGAGATCTTTACCTATTAAGTTACGCATTTTATCATTTTGGTGCACTACAAAAAAACTGCGTTTTAGCTATGGAAAATTTTAGCTACGGACAAAATCCGTCGCAAAAACATATATTTTAGCGACGGATCCGTAGCTAAAATACAAAAGAAAAAAATTGAATATATTAGCGACGGAAAGTCAACGCCATCGCTAAAGTTTATTCATTTGGCGACGGATTCCGTCGCTAAAATTTTTGCCAAAAGTCCAAATGATTAACCCCAATACTTTAACGACGGAATCCGTCGCTAAAGTATTTGACATTTTCTATTTAGCGACGGAATCCGTCGCTAAATATGTTTTCTATGATGATTTATTACCTAAAATGTAACAAATTGTACATATTTTTGAATATCT
>JAOVYX010004080.1:0-10514 GCA_035668315.1 Drosera spatulata
GGTGATCAATCTAACATACACATGTTATATGATAATTCTAACAGGTTTCATGCATCAATCCTTCATCAAGCACCACTAGTTTGTCTTAAATGCCTAACATCTCATGATCTATTGACTTCAAAACTAATCAACACATCCTTACTAATGAACTACTCACACATAATCATTGAAAAAAGCATGGAATTAAGCAAAGCAATGTAAACAATCATTCTGCAGAGTTTAACAAAATGAGAATAAAGGTTTTACAGCGCACGTAGCGTTCCAAACTAATGCCCAACGGGTTCCTATGCGTTGCGGATCAAAATCTCTTCAATTTCCTCTCAAAAGCTCGTCTTTCTTGCGTCTCTCGCCCCCATGATCGCCTCTGCCTCCCTGAGCGTTTCCCCTTCTGTTCCCTGCTTAGAATAACCCTGGGAGACGTATTTATAGGTGAGGGCTTGCAACGAGATCGATCGGACGGTTGAAACTTATTATTTTGCATCTCGAGACACGTCGCAACCGCGACCATACCTGTCGCGCCTGCGACAGATTAAAATCTGGAAACTGCTGAAATATAACCGTCTTGCCCGCGATAGATGGACGCCGCGCCCGCGGAAAACTGTTGATGCCCGCGACACAGTGGTCGTGCCCACCACGGATGTGCAGTAAACCTTAAAACCAAAACTAAAAATACTAAACGTCTAAAAATTCTAGAAACTTATACATGACATCTAAACATACTAATCTAACTAAACATGGTGAAACATCGCCGTATAAACTCTTGAAGCACGTGAAATGACGATGAAACATGAAATGCAGCTTTTTGAGTTCATGACTTGCCATTTTCTTCATCCTTCTTCATTTTTGCTCTAAACTTCATGCCAATCTACCAAAAACATGAAAGCACAGCAGTACCAATATTGCAAGATAAAAAGATGCTAAAATGTAATTTAGACAATATAAAAAGGAATAAAACAAATATTTAGAATAAAGAAATGATGTGTGTTTTCATACACATCAATTCCTTTCCCAAGTCGTTCTTCTTTTCTTGTCGTATTTGATCTGTGCACTCCTGAGGAGTTACCTTATCTTGCACATCCCCGGTAAACATATTGACAACCTATGAAATCATTGTCGATCTTATTCCCTCTACATGAAGATTGTCGATGAGTTGTTTTACATCGACTTGTTTATGGACAGTCTTATGTGAACAAAAATTATGGACCGATTTTTGGTGTAGATAATGGGTGATTATGTGTGTTATTGAAGAAGCTAACCGTCTAGAATGTTGAAATCTGGTCGAGCGAAATCCATATATTAGCCTTGCAATCCGTCCTCATGTCTCGCTTATGAAATGATGCATCTTCATCTTCACATTTCTTTCCTTGTTTCTTACAGACGTAGTTTCTCGCTATTATTTCCTTTGTTCTTGTTGAGAATTTTCGGACGTGAAATCCCTTGCTCTTTCCACATGCATTGTAAAAATCATAAGGTTGCTCGCAGGATGTGAACTGTAATCCGATATATGGCTACAATGCTTTTTCTTATTCCTGATTTTGCTCAATCTGGGTTTCATCTTCACATTGTTGTTGCTGTAGATTGTCACCTTCTTCATAAGCAACTTCCAGTCCATCTATTTCTTCATCGTTCTGTACATCTCTTTGAATTGATGAATTCGCATCGATCTTCTCAATCAAAGCACCCTCTAAATTATCTACCATGTTGCAAGGATATACAGAATTTGGGGAATTTCTTTAGATAATTTTATTGAATAGGTTGTGTGCATGAAAGTGTTATGGTTTGAATGCAAATGAGTTTGTGGGAAGGGTGAGGAAAATTCGGTTGTGGGCTTTGACTTTTGGTAGAGAAAAAAGTGTTTGGGAGCAAAAATAAAATAAAAATAATAATTACGGGCCTGTTTTTCTTTGAAAATAAAAGAATCCGCACCGTTATCAAAAAATAGGGACGGTCGCGTCCGCTTAATTAGCAATCTCATATTAAAATGAATTAGTATTATTTACTCTTTCTGTCTCATATTTTTTATAATATTCACGTAAATTTAGACTTTTTTTTATTTTCCTAATTTTAATTCTAAATCATAATCTTTTTTTCTTCAACTTCTTTAATTCGTAACCGCATAAAACTATTCAAAATAGAAAATATTGCAAACAATGTGAAACGAACAAAATAGACAAAACGATATAAAAATTTTAGGAAGTAGGGAGTATAATTTAAATTTGATAACTTCAAGACATCTCCTTCTCATTATTTTTTAAGACACTCCACTTCACAGTTTGTCTTGGAAATATAAAATCTAGTTTTGGATTTATCAATTCCCATATGTAAAACTTATTAGGAGGGAGATATGCTATATTCCCACCATTCCAAAATTTTTGCAATAAATTACTTGACATAAAAAATTAGAAATAGGTTGAAGTGTCATCATTTTACTTGTTGCCTTTGTGAGGGAAGAAAGTGTAAGGTAAAAAGAAAATGATAGTGGAGCAGTTAGATGTGATATAAAATAAGGATGAAATTATATTTTTATAAATAAAAAATTTGAAAATAGGAAACTATTGTAAATAAAATAGAACACCTCGAGTTGGAAAAATGATGCCAAAATTATGAGACGGATGATTTTTTTTTAAGTGATATGAGAACGATAAAGTATTAGTATGAAATATTATGATCTTTTTGTTTATTTTCATTATGTGTTAAAATTGATATTTAATCTTAATCGTGGATTTGATAGATAATATATTAAAATTTTATCTCTTTAGTTTCAACCAAAAGGATATTGAATGACCAACAAAATTTTACTGAATTAATGTTTTTTTAATTATTATTTGTATTTGTTTTCTAATTAATTAATATTTAATCATAACCATCGGATGCAAAGATCTCTGTCAAAAACATAAAGAGACCTCTATTTGCTTAGTATATAGTAAGTATAGATGTGAGTGTTAGTAGGTTATAAGTATAGAAATCGGAATCACAAAGCAAAACAGAATTGACGAGACCAAAGTGCAAATTTGTTAGTCAAGACAAGCGTGAAACCCCCTGTCCTTAAGATATTATTGTCTCGTCCTGATCCTAACAAATTCACGACAACAATCTTCCAAAATACAACGACTATAGCCTTTGAGCCGCGTCATTATAACTTAGAGGAACAACGTACCAATCAGTGCTTCGAACTCTCCTTGAACACTGACTCGTTTGATGTAGGAAGCATTGGATGTGTTTAATGCATTGTTCTTTTTTTGTAGAGGATTGCTTTCTGAAGAACAGAAGAAGAGGACTTATACAGAATATAATAGGGGAGGAGAGTGTGACACATGCCACTCAGAGAAGTGTAGACATGCCAAACCGCCACGTTGATTGGGCAACCAACAATGAGATTATATCACGCCAATGTTCTAAAATAATGATTATGATAATATAAAACTTCATACAACAAATATTTTATTTGAATGGACCCATGTGTCCGGCTGAACCGAACGGGTTCGGCTTGTGTATGCTGCGAGCCTCACCTAGGCCCTCTCCCCGACATAAAATTGGGTGCGTCTTGGGGTTCAAACCCATTTCCAACCAAACTACTTATAACCTCTATATATCCAAACCAAAACTCCAATGTGATTTACACCATACCACATGAATTTTTCCTCTTCGCAAGAGTTAGTTTGAGTATTGATTTCTCATTCATTTGAAATCGCTTTTGAGAAATTTAACGCACTATGATCATCTACTTGAAACGAAATTTCCAACGAATCCAATATCGTCCCGATCCGATAATTGAAACATGCTCAATTTTTTGTTCAAACTGACCGATTTCAACCAGTGAGTATGAGTTAGAGGTCAACAAGACGTTGATTTCTAAATTACATAGGGAGCTGCTATTTTGTGTGCAATTCAGATCCATAATATTCTACGATCATATAGGCAGAAATAAAACTATCTCTAAGTATCTACCTAGATAATATGCACATCTACTTTTCTTATGGTTTTTCTCTCTCATTCTTATATTTTTTGCATTCAGTTAATATCATTTATGGCATCAATGTCATTTCTATGGAATCATAGTATAGTTTAATACTAGATCAATAGGATTGGTCAGAGCAAAGTAGAACGACATACATTTGTTAGGATTAGGAGGATTTGACGGATCAATAAGAAGAAAGAAAGGCATAGTAACCATCCAGGTTAACTATGAAGGGATCACTAATTCATTATGGTCTTCATCAATTGTTATCTTGCTGGTACAAACCCATTTTCATCCACCTTTTACTTCATTAAAATTCCGACTACTGGATAACTTCTATTTACTACTATGAACAAAGAATGGTTCTGCATAATATAAGGTGACAATATATCTATATCTATTTGCAACATGTTGGATCAAAAGCCTTACAAATTAGTGAATAAAGCAGCTTAAAGGAAGTGTAACGCCCCAAATTTTCATTACTTATTAATGATACATATGACGTCATTGCCGCTGGGCCTAACGCCTCACCTAGGCAAAAACTATACATCCTGGCTTAGTCGTAAGAATTAAGCTAAGTTCATTTATACATCATCAGTCTAGAAACTTTTGATGCACTGAATCATAACTCAGAGTATCACCTTCACAGTGAAATTTACATCTCTTTCTAAGATCAGATTACTATTCACACATAAGTTACATCTAGCATCAAATCTTAGGTCACACTTCTCCTCCAAGTCTTGCTCCTCTAACAAAGAGAAGAGGAAAAATAAAGAAAAATAGTTGCCGTGAGCTATAGGAGCTCAATAACGTGTCGCCCTCCTTCCCAGGGGATACATGAGAAAAAAAAAACCAGAAAAGTTGATCACTTAGATCATATATTTCAGTACTCTGGAATCAAGACACTAGTCAAACAGAGTATATTAGACGCATATATCATCTACTCCAGCATATTGGAACAAGCACATTACTCAGACAACACAGATTCACCAAGCAAGTATCAAACCAAACAACACCTTCGCTCCAAACATACTTCTCCTTCTTCAACTCTAGTCATTTATACATTCATGCATATTTCATCTCGCGAATATTCCAAATATGTTATTAGGAGCATACTAAACTCAGAGTGTCCCATTACTACTGTCATACCCTTTCTAGTATGACACTCAAGACCTCCATATCAAACAAAGTGAGACAAAGACACTGTGACATGATAAATCTCCATTTCAAGTCTTACGCACTGCTGCATTCAGCAGTTCACTCAAGACTCTGTTACACTTACCATCATTTCAATCACACAGAGACGATAGACTATAGATACCCTCAATGTTATAATTATGCCCTGGACGAGTCTTATTCAATTTCATAAAAAGCCAAACCGGAGCCGAGATTCTCCTGCAGTGAGATACCCTCATACCAAATCGACCTTAGAGGGTCGATGAAAGAATGTCACCATCAAGTCACTGTATAATATAAACGACAGACACAATACTCTTTGTGTTTTATACCACGGAGTTATCTCACTAATTATGGATCTATACTCCTTTTACTCACTTATTCTCTTTATATCAGTAATCAAGACATAAACACACACATCATCTTATCATGACACACAGCAATTGCAGTCAGTATTTTACGTCAGTCACATTTAGTGAATATATCCAAAGATTCCAATGCATATTATTATAATCACGGTATAATAATACGCATCATCACACACAATAAATCTAAACTTTACCTTCTTACACTGCTTTCCACACACACGTGCTCGAATTTTCCTTTACGTGTCAACAAGCAGCGTCTCCAACTCCTATAACATATTAGGATTCACATATTAATACATTTCCTTGTGAATGTTTGTTCACGTTACGGAGGTAAACATATTTCTTTGCACTTCATGAAAAACCATCATATTAATATAATAACGTGATGCTGAGCTTTGTATAAGCCTTTGATACTTATTTTGATTGTCCATAATGATGATTATATTGAATATCATTAGATGTATTTGAGAAAATTTGGAGTTGTTTTGGGGTCAAAACGATCATTCTTAGTTCAGAAGGTTTCGAGACATATCCTGACATCTAGAACAGATGTCCCGGCCTCTGAAACGGGGGTTCCGGCCTCTAGAACGAGCTTTTCGACCTCTGGAATGGGTGTCCTAAATTCTATCCAACATGACCTTTGGACGTATTTAAATCTATAACTTCTTCTATACAACTCCAAAAATTATTCCGTAAAATTATACATAAACTAGATTAGATAATCTTTTTAGTGAATTAAAGTTTCTATCATAAAACCTTATCAATAATAGCTGTTAATTAGTTCAATTTTATATTTTTTACTAGTTCAGACAGTTTGACCTTATTTTACTAATTAACTCCTAACTCTTTACATACAACTCCAAATAATTATTTGTAAATTATTCTGGAAAGTAGACTTTCATATCTTTTTAGTGATATAAGTTTTGTCTTATAAATCTTACTATATAATTCCATATTAAGCCACAAAGACATCCCTGTAACCAGTTTTTTACAGGTTGATTTATCTGCATGTTTTGATTTATATGTTAAGATTCACAATCCAAATCCTGATTTATTAACTTCATTTGAAACTAGACATGTGAGAATTTAATATATATTAATATCAAAAATTATCAAAGAGGGTATAATTTTTTATAAAATTTCTAATCAAAATTATCACCTTTTCTTAATAATGGTGAAGGACCCTCGTCGTACTCGCCTTTCCACCTACCTTCTCCTCTTCTCCTTCTTCTCTTTTCTTTCTTAACTCTAATCTTGCATGGTAAGGAGTATTTTGTTTTGTGTTTGTATGAAATTTTCAAGGAGAAGAGAGCTTATATTTATAGGAAACTAAATCAATTAAAATAATTTAAGTGGATAATTAGTGGATAATTAATTTAATTTAGGTGAAGTAGAAATATACATAAAGAAAAATAAGTGCCAAAATTAGGTTTAGGTCATTTTTGTATAAATACGGTATTTTTGTATTAAGATCGTATTTCCCAGTATTTATATATTAGGGTTGTATTTCATTCATATTTTGTATTCTTTCCCTATTATATTGTCAAACAAGTCTTTTAACCCCGCAAAATAAATTATAATGTACAATAATTTACTATTCACGTTAATTATCGTGAACTAAATTTTATGGAATTTTTCGGATCCTTACCATATTTTTGTCATGATTTTGACAAATGAATTTTATAACCCCGTTGTATAAATTATGACGTTCAATAATATATTGTTTTTATTATTGTTTCAGAAAAAATTATCTCACATATTTCGGGTCTTTACAGGAAGTCACCATGACAACAAAAGTTCACGACCCGCAGGACAGAAAGGCCAAGATCAGTAAATCAACTGAGTGTAAATTAGTGGATCGGCAAAGTGCAGATTGGTTAGATGATGAGGTCTTCAGGTCAGAAGGAGAGAACAAGGCAGCATAGTGGATTTCAGATGCAATTGAATGAGCTCAGTCATGTGATCAGAATAGAAGGATCCTTGTTGGAAGCTAAGTGTTTGACTATTAGTAGATCAGCAGAGAAGAGCAGTAGAGCTCAGTATAGGACAAAATATTATGTGTCATAGTGGCAGAGATTACAGGCCAAATTATCTCAGGTTGTTTCCAAAGAGCATTGGGAGCTAATTTTTTGGACGGTTTTCGATCGAAATGGGCGGTTGAGATTATTTCTAGGTACAAATTAGGAAACGGCTAGGGAATGAGCTTTGTTTATAAATATGAAATGGGAACAGAGCTTCAGTAGTTGATCTGAACGAAGATACACAACTGCTTGCTTTGCTGTGAAACAAAGAGATCAAGCAAGCTGAACGAAGTGCTGAATCAAAAATCTCAGAGGCTCACAAATACTTGAACGAGGTGCCTTGATTAGAGGGTAACTGGTTTAGAGAAGAAATCAAAAAAATTCTAAGGAATCCCTTCAAGGAAGGAGTTCAGTGTTATAGATTACATCAACTTTGTACTATGTAAGAAAGATTAAGGGTAAACCAAAAACCTAAACATAGTGAAATTCCTCCTACCTTGGTTACACTGACCACTAAGAAAAGAGTGAACTTCTGCTTTAGAGTTCAGTTGAACTCTACTGTTAGAACCACTATAAATTCTGGTGCACTTTGCATTTCTTTTATTTATTCTTGATTAATTGTTCTGACTAGAAAAATAGGTAAAACAAACAGGTTAAATTACGCGTAGTTAAGAAAGGAAAAATTCTGGCAACTCGGTAGAGCACTTACTCTACTAAAACAGAAGAGTTTCTTTACCACAATAAGTAGTGTAAAAAAAAAAAATCGCCCTAGAAAATTAAAGTCATATTTAGCCTATTCAACCCCCCTTTCTAGGCTTAATCTGACCATTAGGACTTATAATTGATATCAATGTCTATCTCTTTGTTCTTAACAGCCGTGAAGAGAGAGGTCTAGTTATTGACTATACTTCTTTGTGTTTTCTTTTTGCAAAGAAGTTACTGACCATTTCTTTGAGAATGTCTCAGCTAGGTACTCATGTTAGTCCTCCTTTATGCGCGGCTAATAAGTTCAATCATTGGAAGAAGAGGATCAGAATGCACATGAATTCTATTGAGAGAAGAATCTATAGAACCATCGTGCAAGGTCCCTTCATTCTCATGATGATAGATCCTAAGGATGACAAGAAGCAAATTCCTAAGAAAGAAAAAGACTTTATTGAAAAGGACTAGGAGCTTGTCTTGTTTGAAACCGAGCAATGAACATCCTCTACCAATCCCTAGAAGCAAAGTTATTTGAGACTGTGATCCACTATAAGATAGCTCAGGGAGTATGGAATGGACTGGTGGTTCCAATGGAAGGAACTTCTGAGATTAGAGAAAACAGAAAAAATGTCTTGATTCAACGGTATGCAAGAATCCAAATGAAGGATGGTGAAAAATTAACTGACTTCTATGAGAGGTTTAATGTGTTGATAAATGAACTCAATGATCTAGATCATCCCATAGAACAGAATGTGTTGAATCTCAAGTTCATGAGATATCTCACTCCTGAGTGGGATGCAAAGACTACTGCTATCAGGGAGAGTCTAGAAATCTTAGCTCCACCACCCTACTAACATTATGTGGAGTTATGCACACTTATCAGCTGAAAATATTATAGAGAAAAAAGGAAGCAAGGGAAAAGAAAAGGCACTTACCTCTCAAGGCAGCAGAGTCCAAAAGAAAAGAAGCAATTCATCGGAATCAAAAGAGAAAAACTCAGATGAGGATATGGCTCTACTGGCAAGAAAATTCAAAAGATTTCCGAGAAACAAGAAGAGGAGAAACTTCAAGAAGGAACAACAACTAAGGGAGAAAGGAAAAGAACGGGACTCAGCTTGTTTCAACTTGGCAACCTAGGACACTTTGTTGTTGACTACAAGAAGCCTCCAAAAGATGAACACAGGTGGAAGAAAGCTCCAGATATTAAGGAATATAGAAAGCAACAAAAATCCCTAGATGCAAAGACTTAGAGTGTTTTTGAGGAAGACTTGAAGTGATTCTAAGGAAGGAATTGAAGTTGCATCAACTATGGAAGCTCAACTCTGTCTTATAGCAAGGAGTGGGCATGCAAGAAAAGCTAGAGAGATGATTGACATGGTATTTGATTTTCGCAACCCTAATCTCTAAATAGAAGACCTCAGAGAGACACTTAAAGAGATCTCTGCTGACTACATTCATTTGAAAGGAATGTTTAGAAACCTTTTAGAAGAATGTGAAGCAGCAAAGAAAAGACACAGACACTATGCTGATAAGATCTCTGAACTAGAAGAGTCAAATGCTAACTTTGCTAGTTTCCTGGACAAAAATACAACTCTTGTTCAAGAGAATCAAATTCTCAAGGACAGAGTGAAACTCCTTGACAAGGAGAAGATATCTCTTCGGTAAAGAATAGATACTTGGAATGATAAGACTGAGTAGTTAAAATGAATCCATCTCACTCATATTAGAAAAGGAAGAGCTGCACTTGGGTACAACTCTCCTGATGAGAGTGAAAAGCCTTCAAAGGCCAGGCAAGGCAACTTGTAACGCCCCGAGTTTTCCGATCTTTTACTAGAAAACCCACGTAGCATTACTGCCGCTAGGGTCCTACAATCCCTAGCCAGGAAATTCAACTTAACCGGGTTTAGAATAAATTCTAAATAAAATTACACTTAAAATATCATCATTCTAAGCCCACAAGTTTACTTAAATATTATACAGATATGCGACGGAATCTTAAAATACTGTCTCAAACATATTTATTAGAAACATGATCATAAATTAATCAAAATCCATCGTCATTTCTTGCACCTGGAAAGAAGAAAAAATAGAGAAATAAAAGAAACGCAACGCCCTAAGCTATACGAGCTCAGTAACGTGCCGGCCCCCTTCTCAGGGGAAGCACCAAAAAAGAAGAAGAGATAACAATATGTCGTGAGAACACAACAAAATTAGTCTTGTAATTAACATTCATGACAGACCACAAATACCCTCTTGTTAACACTGTGACCTTGGCCAAACATGTAAATC
>JAOVYX010004081.1:0-10512 GCA_035668315.1 Drosera spatulata
TTCGGTGGCCTCAGAGTGAACAGCCGTCTCCTTATCCCCGTCCCCTTCGCTGATCCAGAAGACGATTACACAGTCCTAATAGGGGACTGGTACTCCAAGAGCCACGTCGAGTTGAGGAAGCAACTTGACAGCGGCAAGACCCTAGGAAAGCCAAACGGTGTGCTCATGAACGGCAGGCAGGGAAAGGTTGGCGACGACAGCGAGGAGCCATTGTCCACAATGGAACCAGGAAAGACATATAGGTACAGGATTTGCAATGTTGGGCTAAGAAACTCACTCAACTTCAGAATTCAAGGTCACAACATGAAGCTTGTTGAGATGGAAGGTTCACACACCCAACAAGCATTTTATGCTTCACTTGACATTCACTTGGGACAATGCTATTCGGTCCTCGTCACTGCAGACAAGGAACCAATGGACTATTACATGGTGGCATCAACCCGGTTCACCAAGTACCACCTCCAGGCAACTGGAAGGATCCGTTACACTAATGGAAAGGGCTCGGCCTCTCCTGTCCTCCCTGAGGCTCCGGTCAGCTGGGCGTGGTCTTTGAACCAGTTCAGGACATTCAGGTGGAACCTGACCGCCAGCGCGGCCAGGCCTAACCCCCAGGGATCCTATAAGTATGGTCAGATCAATATCACGCGAACCATCAAGTTGGCCAATACGGATGGAACCGTTGATGGGAAGCTCCGGTATGCCATCAATGGCGCCTCACATGTCGACACAGAAACCCCCTTGAAGCTCGCTGAGTACTATAACGTTGCTGAGAAGGTATTCAAGTATGACACCATCCAAGACGTGCCTGGCCCTGATTCAAATCAAATAAAACTTGGTCCTGTGGTTCTTAATGCCACATTCAGGAACTTCGTCGAGATCATCTTCGAGAACCACGAGAAGGGCGTCCAATCTTGGCACTTGGATGGATACTCCTTCTTCCCGGTCGCGTAAGTACTTTTAACCGTGCTTAATTTTATCAATTGCGAACAGTCGCCTTAAAAATCATCCCTAATCGTTTAAAATTTCATAGAACCCACATATTTTTTATTCTAAAATACATTGGAATTCCTCCATCAAAGGTAAGAGTTTTCATATAGAGCACGCAAAAGAGACCGACGATTTATTCCCAAGTAACACGTATTGAGATTTGAAGAAAAAGTTACTTGGATAGTTTCATGAGCTCACAAACACTTATACATGAGTTGAACTGCAGGATTGAAGTGGGACACTGGACACCAGAAAAGAGAAAGAACTATAACCTGCTTGACACAGTACGCAGGCACACAATCCAAGTCTATCCCAAGTCATGGGCAGCAATCCTATTGACATTCGACAACGCGGGAATGTGGCAAATAAGATCCGAGAGCCTCGAGAGGGCGTACCTAGGACAACAACTCTACGTGAGCGTCTTGTCTCCCGAGCGCTCCCTCAGGGACGAATACAACATGCCAGAATGGGCCCTTACCTGCGGCCTCGTCAAGGGCCTGCCAAAGCCTGCGCCTTACGTCTAATGGCACAACAGATCAAATTCGCTCTTCTTTTATATAATTGTCTGTAGGGCGAAAAGGACTAAGATAGTGTATATGTATAACATGAGCGATCGGATCCAACGAGAACAGAAAATAGGAAACAGTGTTTGAATAAGCAATAAGAGACAAGGGAAGAAAGAGAGGAGGGTGGAGCTTCATAATCAGTGATATTTGTGTTTGATTATGCTCTGTGTATGCCTTCTATGAAGGATGTAATGTACAATGGCTCTTCCTCGTCATATTTTACAGTCTACTTGCTCTGCTTTCATTTGCTTTTCTTCTTTCTTTCTGAGGCAATACGCCAATACCACAGCAGTACAGCCCGTTTTTTCCTTCGAAAACGAGTCTTGCTTCAAATCTCCTGTTTAGAAATGAGATCATCTGCCCAGCACTAGTACATCGACATTGAAGCCATCAGAAGAGTTCCTCACAAGAAGTTGAGATCGCCTCGAAATTTCCTATGAAAAGAGTAAAACCCCATCATTCAGTTGCAAATATGGGATAGACCTCATGTATATGCACAGAGTATAACGACCACCAACCCAAAACAATCTGAATAAAGGTTCCTGCATGTCGAACTGCTTCAAAATATATATACTTGAACGCAAAGTACAAACAGGAATACGAACTTGAGGTCCATCCAGTATACATCAAAAGCAATTAATCCCCTAGTAGCTAATGAGTTCATCAAATCTCATACGATGCACCAAAGACACCATTTCTGCAAATAATCACGAGCAAATAATCACAAGCTTGAACATAGAGATCCTTTGACCGATAACACAACGATCTTCTCCATCTACAAGTTGTTTCCAATAAACCAAAGATCTTACAAGCACCGAAAGATGTGTTTCCTCAAGTTACTATCATCATCGTAGATAGATCCAAGAATGTCAATACAGAACTATAACATGAATCAGACTACTGCTGCCAGCCATATTGCTGATTACGATTCCCACCCATCATATTCGACCCCCGACCACCGCCTGAGCCACCATAGGACCCACCTTTCTGATAATTAGGCGCACCTCCATAACCGCTTCCTCCACCTCCCCTGGGACCTGATGCGCCTGGCATGGCATTGGAGCCGTATGGTGGCCCACGTCCTTGTGGCGGATGAGGAGCATTAGTGTAGCCTCGTCCACCACCTTGACCTCCACGGCTAGGATGGTTGTAGCCACCGGGAGGGTTTCCACCACCTTGTGGATATCTGCTCGGCCCTCCTGATGCCCCTTGGCTCTTTCCGTAATGATGGCCGGGTCCAGTAGGAACTGGTGGCTGAGAACTATGCATTGGCTGGTTCGGTCCAGGGTACACCTGAGCATGTGCATGGCCAGACTGTTGAATAGGCGGAAGCCGTTGGTGTTGTTGAGGATGCTGCAGTTTCTGGCGTTTTGCCGCCTCATCGTGCTGTCTCTGCTGCTGTCGTTTTTTCTTCGTTTGAAATTCATGTGATGATTCATACTTCGGTAGGCTGGCCATACAAAATCCACCAGTCACTAACGAAGCTTGGACACATCAAGTGTAGAAAACTATGGAGCTTGGACACTAGCGAAAAAGTAGGTTACAATTACAGCCTATCAGTCACCTCTTTGGATCACAAGGCAGAGGGTCAGCCCAGAAATACTCGGCATCAAGTGCATCCTTGGCAGATATCCTCTGCATTCACATTAAGTTAATTATGACTCCCGCATATGGAAATTTCAAAAAACATAAACATTGTTAATATTCAATGCCAGTTCCATGGTCAAAGAGGGGCGCTCATTGATTGTACCTGAGTAGGATCGAGTGTCAGCATTTTCTCCAGTAATTCCAAGGCATGACGGTCAAAACTAAAGTAAAAAAGCAAACGAGAAGGTGACAGTCAGAGAAATTATCTACTTATCATCATAACAATTGATCTGAAGAGAACCATTATTGTTAACTTACTGCCTGAAAACCTCACGGAGGCGCCTCTTCATGGGCCTATTTGGTTTGAAATTGTTATACCACTGAAGCCTAGTGACGCCAGGCCAGTTGCTCTCATCTGGGGCTCCACATATCTCAAAGATCTTGTTTATTTGCTCCGGCTACATGTCATAAAGAAAACTCAAATGAAAAGCATTCGATAATTCATATTGCATATCACCGTTCTTTCAATCAGAGAAAAGTATTCGAAAAGGGTGAAGTCTAAATCTACACCTTACCTCATCCTTTCCTGGAAATATGGGCTTCCCATTAAGAAGCTCCGCAAAGATGCAGCCAACTGACCACATATCAACTGCAGGACCATATTTCGTGCTCCCAAGCAACAGTTCAGGAGGTCTGGAAAACCAATTATACTTTTTAGCACTCATCTAACAAATGAGACCATAAACTAACAAGATGCGAAGCCTTAATAGAATAACCCATCACCCCTTTCCCATCAGACCAACCAACCGGTTATCAGAAGTCTTAGAAATACAACTTAAGCACTCACGAAAGATGGATAATGATCTCAAGGACTTCCATAGCCAACTATGGAAACCAATGTTCGTTTCTCCAACAGATCAGCACAAGAGAAAAAGAAGAAGAAGAAATAAGAAAAGAGGAAAAGAGGAAAAAAAATCGAGGGAACGTTTCCGGATTTAGTCAGTATTTTCCCCACCAATCATTTCCTAAAATTTTCGGAAACACCAGTCAAACCCTTCCTGCATCACCCAAAAAGGTTGCAAATTCATTTATCTAGACACTCCACCACGTACCTGTACCATAAAGTAATGACACGGTTGGTCAAGTTTGCATTGTGATCATTGGAAAAGGAGCGTGCCAGTCCAAAATCTGCCAGCTTTAAGTTACCCTCGTTGTCTATAAGAAGATTTGATCCTGAAACACAAAGTTGTTGATGCATTAGAAGTTTGGACATCCTCTTATTAGCCTTGAAACTAAGAGGCAGAATTTTCTGAAATAAGACCTTTGATATCACGATGCAACACATGGTTTATATGGCAATAGTGGAGTCCTGTCAATAGCTGTCTCATGTAGCACTGACAGATGAAGTAAGACCAAAACCAATTAGAAAGAACACAAAGGAACAAAGAAACCATACTATACAAGCATTGAGCAAGGAGAGAAAATGATTAGATGACATATGACTACAATAAAATGGTACCTTGATTTGCGGAACTGAAAACCTCATTCCAGGCCGATCAGCAAGACCAGTGAGATCGTGATCCATGTATTCAAAGACCATGTAAATGCCACCTTTGTATTTGTTTCCATCTGAGAAAGGCATGACTAGCAAAATCAGATGCAGAAGCACTACTATAACACAAAAGGAGTGCAGTACAGTACTATCACATAGCATAATAGGAAAAAGAAAAACAAAATGGAAAATCAGTAAATGGTAAATACGCTCACCAGATTTCCCCTGCTCATCCTTCTCAGGGCCTGGATATCAAACGAAATCAAAATGGACTTCAGTTAAAAATTAAAAGCTAACCCAAGGTAATCACGTTGAAGGAAGAGCACAGAATTTTACCGGGAGAAGTAACAATCTCCTTCAATTTGATGACATTTTCATGATGCAGCTTCTTCAGAATCTTGATTTCACGAATAGCAGTGATAGGGAACTGGAAAAGATAAGAGTAAAATTGACTAAATATCTTGGAAGCCTGGAGTGTAATCCTAATGCAACAGATCATAAGCATCGAACAAATGAAAAGTCCTCTGAGTTAATTCATACTCCTTCTCTTTCATTGTCCATTCGAATTTTCTTCAAAGCCACAACTTCTCCGGTTTGAGTTTCTCTAGCCATGTATACCTGCCTGTAATCAACAAGATAAAAAAATGGTAAGATCATGCACAAGAACTAATCAACGAATGGATGAAGTATCTTTAAAACAAAAAAGTAAATCCAATCTTACATTAACAAAACCGAAATCCAAAGACAGTTTCATTTTTCCATTCCCATAATTCACAAATTATATGGACATATTCATTTTTCATCCTATAGCTACAGAAACCAGAGAGATATATAGCTCAACTTAGTTGTACTGCTGCAACATTAAGCATCACCTAGCCAAGCTAAACAGAAAGGCACAAGCTATGAATAGCAACAAAAACAATCTAATGTCATTTCCAACACACACGATCTGAGTGCCACACTAGAAGGCACACTGAATATCCTTGCACACTTTCTAAATGTACTCTTGGCAAATGATCTTGAGTGCCACGCTAGAGAGCAAATAAGGGGCTGAAAGTCTGAAAAAAGCAACTCTTTCACCCCAAATGATACACCTCCTCATATCTCCTTGTGAGATTCTGTATTGGCTTTGGCCTTATTTAACTATCAAAAAAAAAAAAAAATGATACAACTCCTCATACATAACTCCATATATATATATCATTGGACTGCAAGCAAACCCTTTCTTTGTTTCACCTCTAGCCCATGTTAATAAAGGAGAAAGTCCCAATTCCCTACTATGATCACTCTAGTGATCCTATACTAAAGAAAAGGAAGCACTCCATCCAAATCCAATAAGCACTTAAGCACCGATTCTTTAACGCCTCGTGGTTTAAAGGATCAAACAATATCAAATCCTAAAATCTCTGATTTTTTTTTCTTTATTCCATTTTAAGAACCTTAATCATAAGTACATACACAACCAAAAATTTCCATGAGTTCATTTCGCAAACTAATGACTACTAATACTTCCCTCCAGGTCTATGAAGCCATTAATATCAGCTGGAAGGTCCAAAGCCAGGTAATTCCTGCTTTGGATGCATACGTCCATCAAACCAGATGTCCTTACTACCAACTAAAAACCAAAGGTACCAAAGACATTCACGTAGATAATTTCATAACATTCCGATTGAAAAACTGAACCTCATTGAATTCACTAACTCATCACAAATACCATCAAATCCATCATCAGTTCATCACAACCATGATTTCTAAAAAATGCTTGTATGTTCAAATTTCCAAATCCTCTGCAATTTTATTTTATTTTATCTCTTTAAAACTAAAACAAAAATCTTCCTACTTCCAAACTCCAACTCTCTCATCCACTTAACATAGAAACTCCATCATCCATCAAACCATAGCACATATCAAATCAAATCCTCCACCAAAACCAACAATTCATGAACACAACAAATACAAATCCAGAAACCACAATCACACATATCCACAACACAATCAAGCCCTAAATCCCCTTAAAATCGAACAAAAGTAACCAATCCAAAAACCCTAATTTCCCAGCATCGGAACAAGATAATCGACCATCATTACCCGTAGGTGCCTTCGCCGATCTGTTCGAGTTTCTGGAAGCAGTCGACGCTCCTCGAGCCCCACGATGGCACCTCGTTCACGTTCAGTTGCCCGAACGCCGCCGCCGCCATCGATTCTAGGAGATGATGATGAAGGGAAAGATGGGGTGGAGAGGTGGTGGTGAGGGGAACCCTAGAGGTGAAGTCGCCGGAGACGGTGCCGGTGTGGGGATGTGTTTTGGTTATATCTACGCAGTTGGTAGCTAATAATATGTTCTCCTTTTTCTTTTTCGTTTCTTCTGGATAGTTAAATTAATATCTTCAATACAAGTTCAATTTATACTTTTTTTTTTAAATATTATTGAGTGTTATAACAGAAACGTTTATGTCGGATTAATTTTTTCGAAAGATAATTATCAAAATTAACAAAATAATAAAATATTATAGAGAGAGATTAAAGGGAGAAAGAGAGATTTTTTTCTCTTGAAAATATGTACATAACACCTTACAAATGAGCTTTAATTATAGGACTCAAGGTAATTAATTAACATCTAATTTTTTCACCTAATCAAGATGATTAGGTCTAATTAATAGTTAATTAGGTAAGTCCATTTAATAACCTGAAAAATATATGAGATCTGAAGAAAAATATTTAGCCTTAGGTGTAAATAAATCACTTTCAAAAGATAGTTTTAATTAGCTAATTACAATACTCCCTCTTGATGTATTTATCACCTATTAAGATTGCCTCGTTAAAACCTTGCCACGAAAAACTCAGTGGAATAAAACCCTGGACGATGGGAAAAGAGTACAATCTCCCCCCTCAAACAAAATTCTCTTAAACGTTGGAATTTTGTTCAAGAAGATTATTAAGCCTTTTCATTCCTATTTTATGCCTGAACTTCATAAAAGTTGCTCCCGGTAATGTTTTATGAATAAATCTGTCAAGTTATCACTTGAGCAGATTTGTCGTACATCGATGACCCCATCCTTCTGAAGATCATCCGATCAGAAGATTTTTGGTGATATATGCTTTGTCCTATCGCCTTTAATGTACCCTCCTCTTAGTTGTGCGACATAAGCTGCATTGTCTTCATATAAGATTGTAGGCTTTTCACAAAGTGAAGGTACCCCACATGACTCCTGTATATATTGTATCATAGATCTCAATGATCCACATTCTCGGCTAGTCTCATGCATAGCATTAAGCTCTAAATAATTGGAGGATGTTGCTGTAAGGGTCTGCTTCACTGATCTCCATGATATTGCAGTATCTTCAAATATAAATACATAACCGGTTTGTGATCATGCTTTGTGTAGATCTGACAAGTACCCAGCATCAGCAAATCCAACAAGGGGGGATTTTGCTCCTCTTGAATATAACAGTCCCATATCAACGCTTCCACGAAGATATCACATAACATGCTTGACTCCATTCCAGTGTCTTCTTGTCGGAGCTGAATTGTGCCTTGCTAACAAGTTAACCGCAAAAACAATATCTGCCATTGTGCAATTAGTAAGATACATAAGCGCACCAATTGCACTCAAATAAGGAATTCCAGGTCCTAAAATGTCTTCTCCCTCTTCCGGAGGTCGAAACTCATCATTCTTGATGTCTAATGATCTAACAATCATTGCAGATGTCAAGGGATGAGTTTTATCCATATAAAATCGAGAAAAAACCTTCTTAGTATATAGTGACTGATGGATAAAAATTCCACTTGATAAGTATTCAACTTGTATACCAAGAAAAAATTTGATCATACCGAGATCTTTCATTTCAAATTCACTCTTCAGGAGTGAAGCTACATTTGTGAGATCTTGTACAATACCTACAAGATTGAGATCGTCCACATACACAGCAATGATAGCAAAACCAGATTATGATTTCTTTATAAAGACACATGGACATACATCATTATTCTTATATCCCAATTTAATCAGATACTCATTGAGTCGACTGTACCACATATGACCAGATTGCTTTAAATCATACAATGATCATTGTAATTTAACTGAGTATAACTGATTGGATTTTTATGTCTCTTGCATATTTAATCCTTCAGGGATTCTCATATAGATATCTTTATCAAGAGATCCGTATACATATGCCGTCACAACATCTATAAGTCTGGTTTCAAGATTTTCCACGAATGCCAAACCAATAAGGAAACGAAAAGTATTGTCATCCATTATTGGAGAATATGTTTCCTCATAATCTGTACCAGCTATTTGTAAAAATACTTGGACTACTAATCTAGGCTTATATTTTACGATCTCATTCTTTTCATTTTGTTTTCTAACAAAAACCCATTTGTTTTCAACAGGGATGATACCATTTGGTGTTGGAACGACAGGTCCAAACACTTTTTTTTTTTAAAATAAAGATTGCAATTCTGTCTCGATTGCATCTTTCTATTTTGGTCAATCCTCCCTTTGTCTACACTTTTAAACACTTCTGGATTCAGGGGACATATCAATTTCTGATGTAATAGCATATGCAAATATGTCATTAATAATGACATCTTCTCGATCCCATACTTGATTTGTATGCACATAATTTATCGAGATCTCTTGATTTTCAGACTATGCGATCTCATCAATGACATTATCCTCTTCAGGGGATAATTCTTTTTATGAGATTTTTGTCTCTTCTGGGACATTCGAGATAACATTTTTACCACTTCTTCTTTTCCGTGGTATAGTGTCTTTTGCACCAGGTGGTCTTTCACTCTTCAAGCGTGATTTATCATCAAGAATATGAGCCTTAGCAAGGTCTCTGTTAACATCCTTCTCTTGAGGTATGTCTATTCTTGATGGCGTATTTACTACAGGTATATGCGACTTCACAACTTTACTTGCATCATTAAATGCATCAGGTATTTGATTTGCAATGTCTTGTAAGTGAATAATTCTTTTTATCTCATATTCACATTGATTTGTATGCATATCTAATTCATGCAACTCCATTGACTCCCAAGTAAATTCTGTCTTTTGTTTAGATAAAACATTATTTTTACCCAAAATAGAAAATAAAGTTTTATCAAAATGACAATGTGCAAAATGTGCTGTAAAAAGATCTCCCGTAAGAGGTTCAAGATATCTTACAATTGAAGAAGTATCAAAGCCTACATAAATTCCAAGTCTTCTCTGTGGACCCATCTTAGTACGTTGTGGTGGTGCAATAGGAACATATACAGCACATCCAAAAACTTTTAGATGAGAAATATTTGGCTATTGACCTTTAACAAGATGTAATGGTGAGAACTTATGATAAGCAGTTGGTCTAATGAGGATGAGACTTGCAGCATGTAATACAGGATGCCCCCAAGCAGAGATAGATAACTTATATTTCATGAGTAGAGGTCTAACAATTAATTGGATTCTTTGTATCAATGACTCGCCTAAACCATTTTGTGTGTGGACATGAGGAACATGATATTTTACTGAGATACCTATTGACATGAAATATTCATCAAATGCCTTTGAAGTAAATTCTCCGGCATTATCAAAACAAATAGACTTGATGGGGTGATCAGGAAAATGTGCTCGTAATTTAATAATTTGAGTAAGAAACTTGACAAAGACAACATTACGAGTAGATAGAAGACATACATTAGACCATCTTGTAAAAGCATCAATCAAAACCATGAAATATCTAAATGGACCAGATGATAGATGAATTGGACCACAAATATCTCCTTGAATCCTTTCAAGAAATAAAGACAACTCAGAAGGAAGTTTTGATGGAGAA
>JAOVYX010004083.1:0-10512 GCA_035668315.1 Drosera spatulata
CCAACGCTGCATCCCTCCTTCTCCATATGCTCGAGCAAAAACTTCACCATTGGAGCTGATCAATTTGATTCATACATTAAAAAAATAAAGAAATATAGTCTTATCACTTTTTAGCCTAAACCCAACAGAAAGCACTAAAAGAGAGAGAAAAGAAGCCAGCATTTGCAGCATCTAGAGAAATTACTTCGAAGTGATTTGCGGATCATCTCTTGGCATTTAGCCACAGTGGTTCCACTGCGTGTACTGGTGCCAGCAGAGGACTCTGTTTTCAGATTGGCTTCCTCCGCCATCAGGGGTTAGTGCTCCGCTACCTGTGTTAGGGCTAAGAGCGCCAGCTGCTCGTTCAAGAACCCCAAAAAAAAAGGAAAAAAAAACCAAAAGAAAAAATAGCTCAGTAGATAATAAGGTGCAGTTGGGTGAAAGGTCCAAGACATGATAAACAATAACAATAGTGAGAAATCAATGTGCAGTTTGGAACTAAAGAGCTTCATAAAAGGGATCAATCTGAAGTATTCTAAGATGATTCTATCACAGGATTAGCTGACTGAGATATTAAAGATAGCATGATCGAATCGAGAAGTACTTAAGTAATTTTATATGGTGGAAGTGGGACACATTAACCAAGATCCATCATGATAGGATTCGAGCACATTTTCCAAGCATATAAGGATATTTTTTAGAATCTTTTGAATATGAATAGTATTCTTTTTCAACTCTTCACCGGATCATATCATATGTTAGTTTTGAATTAGATATTTGTGGTGAGAAACATTGTGTTTCTTTGTTCCAAGTTTCACATAACCAAGTGAATATCTGTCTGAACATATAAAAATACAGAATGGATAAGTTTATAACATACAAGAAAAAGAATTATCAAAGCCGTGAAGTGAATAAATTCTCCGTTTATATAAGCGCACAGATTGGTATTCTCCTATGACCTCTAAGACATGACTCTAAAGCCCAACCAAGTGTAATAAAAGTCCATCTAAAAATGGATTAATTATTTTTATTCACTTTTTTATGAATTAGATAGAATTACCCACCGAAGTGGAAATTATATGAATTATTCACCTAAAGTGTACTACGAGGAAGTTTTCACGGCTTAAATGAATTTTGTCTGCCTAAATATGAACTAATTGAATTCAGTTCATCCAAATGTTCGATTTTGTTGTGTTTTGTTAGATTGTTTCATTGCTAGGGTATGGTCTCATTCCTAGGGGGCTTGAGAACCATGCCTTATCGGTTTGTCCCGACGTGGGGTCGCCTGTACGAACATCATTTCTCCCTATCGGGTTCTATGCCTTCATCATTACCAAAAAAAAAAACTTACATTAATCGCGATAATTATGCAACAGATTCATCGTTACTAAGTGGAATGTTGCTCAACGGTTTACCAAGTAAACAGCAATACCAAAAGCAATCCCGTGAATAAATTGCGACAGAAATTACACCTAATGAATCTCAACGAAAGCAACAGCACATGGCATTTTCATAGCGAATATGACTAGAGGGTTCAAAGAGCACATTACCTGGTCGAAATGGGCTGCAAAGGACAGAAATTTACAGTGATAGGAAGACGAGGATTCGAGCGAGGGAGGGATTTACAGGGAGTGAAATCGAGGGAGGATTAAACGAGGCAGAAATTTGTGGAGTTTGAATCGAGCCTTGTGTTTGGTGGAGACTAGAGACTGGAGAGGAAGAGCACCAAGGAAGGAAGAAAGATTCCTGGTAAGGGTTTTTGAGGGTATTTTTATCTTCACATTTTCATGTTTCTATTTTGACAATAAAAAAAATAATTAATTGTTTTTTAACATCTATCATGTTTGAGTTTAATATCTTATAAAAAAGATAGGAAATAGATGAAAAATTAGAAATAATTGAGTGAAAAATAATGAAATTTGAAAAAAAAAAATCCATCTGACTCACAAACAGATGATAATAGTATTTTCCATCTTTTCATTTACAAAATCCCTGGACCATGTTTTTCCAACATTTCATTTTTCAAAATGTTTCAAAAACTTGTTTTACTCTCCAACATCAATTTCCTTCGCATCTTACTCAATACTCATCTTTTTTTCGAAGAAAGCTTGTTCTTCGTAGCACCCAATTTGACCCCTTTCTTCGTCTCCTTCCTTGATACATCGTATTCCTTTCTCTATTTTTTCCCCAACATGTTTCTCCACAGTTTCGTCAATGTGCAGTATATTCAATTCCTCATCTTGTTAGGACATGGGCCAAAGATGAATGTGTAATCAAAAGTCCGATAGTTAGGGGACGCGCGAAAGGTATTTGACGAAATATCTGAGAGGAATGTGATGCAAGGTATGTGATGATGAGGGTGGATAGTTTGATGGTAGTGAGGGTTTTGTTGGGGTGCGCGCAGGGAATGTGGAGAGCGAGGAGTGAGTTTTGAGGTACGTGGAAGAGTGCGGTGTGGCGGCTAGCTTGTTTGTGTGGACGGCATCGACTGATATGTATTTGAAGTGCGAATGTATGGAGAAGGCAATGAGGGTGTTTGATGGAATGGTGGAGAAGAATATTGTTAATTGGAGTGCTTCGATTCAAGGGCATGCTTCAAATGGGTTTAGGAGGGAAGCATCAGACGTGTTTGATCAAATGGGGTTGTAAAATTATGATAATTTGGTTGCGTGCCTTGCTAGCTGATCTGACCATCAAGCAACACCAACCTATGCTTCTTTGTCATTATAACCAAGCTGCAATACACATTGCGACAAATCCAGTATTCCATGCGCACATTAAGCACACTGAGATCGATTGTCATTTCGTCCTTGATCATGTGCAATTAGGTGATACTATAACACGTTATGTGCCTACCAATGCCCAGTTAGCATATTCACCAAAGCGTTGGTCGTGGATAGCTTCAAACCAATCATTGACAAGTTGGGCATTAAAGAACTCCATGCTTCGACTTGAGGAGGAGTATTAAGACACATTTCCATACTTAGTCGATTACACCTTTGTATAGCATATCATTTATTTTAGGATAGTACATATTCTAGACGTTAGTTATAGGATTTATTATGGATGGTTTCTTGCCCTTATCTTTGGAATGATTACTCTCCATGTAGTTGTTGTAATTGTCTATAAAGTTTAAAGACAAATGGAAATCATATGCTTCTGGCATATTTTCCAATTATGATTACGATTTTTCTTTCTTTTTCCTGACTGATAGTGTGTCATATAACAAAATAAAGACACGGCGGATTTGTTCATGTAACACTTTCATAGCTCTTTGTCACGACGTAGAATGCAAAAGCGATATTTTGGGATTCGGAGAGGTTGGTCATTCACATATCTAGACTGTTCCCAATGGGGAAAGAAGAAGAAGAGGTATTCTCCTCTTGTTGAAACGATCACGCTGTTTCTTCTTCCTGTCCAAAGGGTTTCTCGAGTTCGATTAACTATGACAACATTAGACAAAACCAATAAACACCATTATATGGTGTCGAATCACTCTCCTTTATCTTGCGTTGTGTCGGCATGAGGTCACGGAAGCCATCACCGTGACTTCCCAACATCGATCAGCTCTTGAAGAGCCACCTCCACATCATGTGTTTCTTCCTGCATTTCTTCACATCAATTGAGAAACTATCTCTACGTGAAGCACTCCCGCTCCTCATCATCCCGAAGGAGCCTCGAAGTTCACTGCCCCAAAGCTCCAGCCCTCTCACGCCGCCTGATGATCCACACCTCTTCAAAGTAGAGATCTCTGGCTTGGCCTTTGAGCTCAGCTCAAGCTTCAGATCAATGAACCTTGGATCCTCACAACTGAACTTGCATGAGAAAGCACCTGCAGCACTCTCCCTTTCGCAATTGAAATTGCTAATTCTTGCCTCGGATTCACTGAAACAGCTCCTTCTTGCAGGTTCCAGCGCAAAACCAGCACCAAGACTCGTAACTCTGGCGACTGAGGATGCTGCAAATCTTCCGCTTCCTTGATGAGGGTCATTGAAGAACCTATCACCACAAGATCCTCCCATGAAGCTGCGCGTTGATCTCGACCTTGGCAAACTTATGAAGTCAGGCACCAGGATGTTGCTTTTCTCATCGCCTTTTTCGCTCTTTCTCCTGCCCAACTCCTTGACAGTCTCCCAGAAGCTCCTTTTTCTTTGTCTCTTGGAATCAATGGAGTTGCTGCTGTTGCTTCTTCTAAGGTGAGTTTCAGTATTCTCATTACATGTTGCTTTTTTTTGTTGTTTGGTTTTCGAGACCGGCTGTAATGATTCGGCCCTGGTTGGGTTTGGGACTGAGGAGATCACTGAGCACGAGCAGAGGAGCTCTTCACATCGCGGGCAGAGTAGCGCTAACAGCTTGTCTCTTAGGCAGTGAGCACAGATCCCGTCTGTAGGCGATGACGGGTGCTTCGTGCATTGAAGTTCGGATGCTGATGACAAGATTTCCATGTTATAGTCTCTACTTTCAAATGCTGAATGCTCTTTATCCCTCCCTTTCATGGCTAGCTGCTCCCTCTAACCCAAATCCGGTTTTTTCGTTTTAAAAAATTGATGAAAGAAATGACAATTTGGATCAGCCGAGTTGAAGCTGATCTGAATTTTGAGTTCTGTGAAATGGGTTTCAAAATCAAGGATTTGAAGAGAAAGTGGGAATCTGGACTAGAAAGGAAGTCTGTAAAGGGACTTTTAAAAAGAGAGGCAGGAAGTGTTGAGTGGCTTCAACTTCAAGTAAAGTTTCAATGAGGGAAATCTGAGAGTGGGGGCAGACGGTATCATTATACAGGATTTGGGAGAAATGATGTGATCAATTGTATCCGCTCAATTGAGTAGAGAAGTAACTTAACTATTGTTGTTGGGGACTAATTCAAGCGCTTCGCTCCATGATGTTTTTCCTGACCATGGACGTATGAGAATTCGCCTTTAATACCACGACAATTGTTTGATGTCCCGTTTTAGTGATTGTCTTTGTTCTTTTGATTTGTTTTTTTGTCGTAGTGGTGTTAGTGAAAGTGCTGCTATCATTACCACTCGGAGAAGGTTTTTGTTGGTTCCTTTTGGATGATTGATGACTCCATGTTGATCGTGGGAGAGATCAATCAAATGCCTCCGAGCATCTGACTTTTTTCTTCACATCTTTGTCATGTGTCCAAAGCAAGACACAATCATTCCCCTCCCTTCACTTTACTTCCCACTCAAACCGCCTGATCTACTTATTTGCCATCGTTGCTTTTTCATGTTTGCGTTTGTTTCCCATGGTCAATAATAGCAGATGGCGTTATATGCATAATGATCTGATCTTATTTCATTTTGCTACTCCAAGTTATTCCGTATTATTTACATCTTTCTTTATGTGTCTTAATTCTTCTGCTTCATGCTTTCCGTATTTTACTTGTTACGGTCGATGGTTATAGGTTGTTTTGCCATCCAACTGGTTATCATGGCGCTATCTGGAGCATGGCCAGGAGAACACCAGAAGTTGGCCAACCGAGTTACCTTAAGATTAGAATTTTTTTTATGGGCACTTGATATTCATAAAGCAATTAAGGACATGCATAGGTATACATTAGACTATGTGTTTTTACCGTGGTCTGACGTCATTATTGGCAGGGGGCCAGTGGCGTATGCTTGCTTGATAGATGGACGGTGCCACGCCTGGAGTGAAGGCATCATTGATCACCTCACTGTAGAATAGGCATCACGAGGTATATCGTACTTGATGTCTTCGTAGGTTCTTCAACGGAAGCACCTATAATTTTTGGTTTTCTCGCAAATGCATTCTTATGCAGGGGTTGCCTCTAAATGACTTCTGTGATAGGTGTCCTCAATTGTTCAATTGCAGCATTTGGAATCGGAAAAAAAAAATAAATAAAAAATGCCGTAAACAACACTCATCAAACTATCACGTGGAATCAATCCTATCAAAAATTCGAATTTATAATACGTCTATTATATTATTTTGTATCTCAATGATCTTGAAATAATAAAATTGTAATATTGGTTGCTTTTAATTGTTTGAGAGAAACATATTCCAATAATAATCAAAAAATTATTACCGTATCAATTTTCATCACAAATTGTTTTAACATTAAAAATTTGAAAATATGAGGTTGAACTTTAAATCAATATTTTAAATAAAGATATGGTAAAGACGGACCTACTGCATACTGTAGACTACCACAGCCCCAATTTTCCCATTGTTTGATTGTAGCCCCAATTTCCAGCAGTAACCAAAATATTGTTACCGTAACAACACATGCCCGATTTTCCCTCCCCTATTTGAATGAACAGATGTTTCTTTACTTTGACAAACTTTTCACGTAAATAAAAAAGATAAATTGGACAAAAATACGTAATAAAATTTTAATTTACGTTTTTATATCCGTTAGAATTTATAAACTGTAAACAATGACCTTATGAACTGTATGTCATACATATGTGTATTGTAATTTTGTGCATATGAACTATGAAAATTGAAATCGGTTAGAAAATATAAGAAAAATTTATATCGGGTATTTTGCCCAATTGCCCAATAAAAAACGAGAAAAAAAAAACTAAAAATTCTTGCACGGTTGAATACATTTCATTAATTCTTCTCACTTCTTATCATCTTTTTCACTTCAATAATTATAATCCGAGATACGTATAAGACTCCACTTAAGAATAAGAAATTATTTGAATAATACTCGATTTTTGGATTTTTCAAATTATTGAGTTTGACTCGAGTTCGACTTGTAAGATCATGAACTCTTGAAATTTGAATCGAGCTCGACTCGACTCGACCCATGACTATTTTCTTACAATAGTTTGTGTTTAATCAATCAAAACAATAAGTATATGGAATTTACGGAATGGATTAGTATATGGAATTTGATAAACAAAGATAAGATAAAAAAAAAATATACGATCAAATAAAAAGTTCAATTTCTAATAGTTATACAGTAATAATTAGGAGTAATGATGTTTATTGATTTATATTACAACCTCAACTGTCTACTATTTATTAGAAAGAAATATTTATATCATAATTTTTATTCTCTCAAATGATCTATAATCTTAATTTCGTTCAAAATTTTTGAGACCAACTCGAATATGACTCTCGAATATTGATTTGATTGCTACTTGACAAATCACTCAAGTTCGATTCGAACTCGAACTCTTTCTTTTAGAGTTCGAGCTTGACTCGAAAAGAATGTTAAAAGTTTGACTTGAGTTTGTCAAAACTCGATCCGACTCAATTCATTGTTTAGTTTTTGTTCACATAATATACCAATCATTTAAAATGTAAATAATATGGATATGTTTATTTTGAGGATTAAATGGATGGGATAGAATTAATGATCCTTTCTTTTTACTTATCTCATGTTTGTGTGGCTTTTTTACAATTTAAAAAGAATGAGACAATTAATCCTACCTAATTAAGTTAATTCCCAGATAGAGGATTAATTAATGGGGAAGGAAGATCAGGATAATTAATCCTGGACTAATTGTCCCATGAGATAAGTTGTTTGTAGGTGAAAAAATCTTGTTTAATCTTATCCTTGATTTATATGATATATTTGATTTTTGAACTGAACTAATTAATCATATCGTAATTATCTCAAATAAATATTAGATTAAACATTAAAATACATTATATTAAATAATCCTAAAAATTTTAATATCTAAATTAATAATCTCAAATCATATTCTCAAACCAAACACACCCTTTATGTCTGTCAAGTCCAAAACAAAATTAACGAAAAGCCAAGTGGTTTCATCGACGTCAGACTAAACCTCAGCGAGCCGCCCCTCTCCATCTCCGTCGGCGCGTGACCGCCACTCTCCGGCCACTCACCACCTCTATTACATCACGCTCCACCGTTTCCTTTAATCGCCACCGTATCAGCTTTCTCTTGAAGGTGGATTTTTTCCCATGGGTCTTTGATTTGTTGGTGTTTTTGCTGGTTTTGGATTTTCGTGTCGCTTGAGTTTTTTGTTTTGTAGTAGCTGATGAGAGATTAGGGTTTAACGGTTGTTCTTGGTCTGCGTTTGAATGACTGTGGCTTGTGTAACTGTGTTGGTTCGTTGTTCGATTCACTGTTCTGAATGCGTGAGTGTTGGCGTCCGATTTCGAGGTGATTCGATTCGGAGTTTTAGTTAAATTATTTTGATTCGTAACATGTTTGTTGTCGAATGGACCAATCGAAAGCTCTCGCTTTGAATGAGAGATCAATTACTTTTAAAAATAAAAAAAGGGATCTGGTTTTCTTGCAGTTATGTATTGAAGCTAGATTACTAATGGGGGATTGAAGGTGGGATGGATTCATGAATTGGTGGAGAACATTTGGTGGTGTTGCCTCTTTGGTATGGTTTGATGTATATTGTGATAGATCACGCTCTTGGATTAGTTCTACTTGAGTTGAAATGGACCGAATCCTTAGCTTTGTGGATTGATCATTAAATAATCTCCAATTAAAATCTCTTCAGATTAAATAGAGTTTATTTCCCTTCCCGCTGTCAAAGCCATTAAACAAGCAAGCAAAGAGTCAATTCACCATCTGTGTGGAAGAGGAGAGGAGGGCATCAAGGCATTTTCCGTTTGAGCCCGAGCAATGGCGATTGACCAGACCACAATGATGGAGGAGAAAGCCAGTGTTGCTGAGTTTTACAAGACAGTTCTGCAGTGGGACTACTTCTCTCTTACAGTAAGTGAAATTTATTCAGTCAGTCTCCTTTATTATTAGAAACAATGAAATGTGTCTTATTGATCCTGAATTATTTTTTTCTTAAATTTTGCATGGAAAAAGGAAAAGAATAAGGGGGCTGCTGATGGTTCAGGTCTGAAGGAGGTGAAGAACACTTACGACAATGTTGAGGACTATTTGAAGACATTTGAGCCGCTTTTGCTAGAAGAGGCGAAAGCGCAGATCAAACAAATGAATGAGGGTGAAGAGGGTATGTGGTGGTTTCACTTTCGTTTGAGTTTCTTGCCTGGAATGTTTTTTGTTTGGTGGTGGTTTTGGGAGTAGAAGTAGTAGAACCTGACTTTGCAAATTGAGAGGCTTCTATTGACATTTGGACTTGTGGCCAAGAGAAGCTCGTCCTCTATAAATCGGCAATGTTTTTGTGTATGCAAATGAAGAAATAGTTCGAAATTTTAGATGGGTTGCATTTGCTTTCAGCTGATTAAAGAGCCAAAAAACCTGGTCAATTGAGCTATTTGTGTGAGTGAGCTCGTCCTTGGAAGGGGTCTTCTTTTGGTAGGTTATTGGGCCGAAGTGAGTGAGCTGATTGTGTGAGCTATCGCATAGTATTGTGTGTATAATGATGTGTGAGATGCTAGGTCTATATTGCTAACTCTGATATCTCCATGGGCAGGGATTTCGGTGGTACAGCAAAAGCTTGGAGTTATTAAAAATTGGAGCAATGATAAGAACGAGTCAAATGGGTTTTGCTTTCCAGTGGTGTATTATCAACCTGAGGAGGGAGAAAAAATTTCACAAAATGATCTTTTGATAGTTTCTAATGAAAAGGTGTTCCGGTTGTATTTTCAAAGAAAAATGCTATTATTTGTTGTAGTTCTTTGTGTTTCTTTTCCCCTTTTTCAATTTTGACACTCTGTTCATTTCTCTTTGATTTGCTCATATTGGTTTTCAAGGAAATTTGTATACGATGTGGCTTCTTTTGTTCAGTTTGGATTAAAAACGAAGCCGTCAACCTATGCATTTGCTCTGGCGGAGGACCGCCAGAAGGAGTCTCTCAGGCTCAGGATGTATTTTCCCAAAGATGTTCATGGGGACAGTGCTGATTCAAAAAGACTTGTTAATATGCGTATACTTGTTAGTGGAGAAGACAAAGTTGTCTATATCTCAAAGGTAATTTCTCTTTCTTTTGCTTTGGAAACTTGTGTGCGCGCACATGTATGAATGTATTTACATGTGTGTACTATAGTGTCATGATACAAATTCTGTATAAATCCTTTTTGAATAAGTTTGACTAGGGCGCGATGTACATAGTGTTATTTTTGTTATTATACAACAGGAAAATCGTTTCTTGATGCCTTGAGGAGGTATCAAACCTTAACCACATGGTTAGAGGAAGGGTTACTTTGCCATTGAAGTAACCCCTGGCTAGGCATGAACAGATCTGCATAATTCACGTGTTTGGCATTTTGTTTCTTAGCATCCACTTACTCAAGGTAGATTATTTTGAAGTTCTGTAAAATCTTGGTGCGTGTTAGTTTTTACACTTGCTGCTGGGATGAATCTTACCACTTCTATCTTGAGGCTCATTGAACTTTTATTTTTATTTGCATGTATGTTTTTTTCCCTATAATATGATTCTACCTTGTTCATGGCTTTCGTCATAATCGTTTCACGTTTGCAGAATTTAGGAATGGAATCTTAACCAACATTTCGAGAAATTAGAATCATGCTCGTTCTAAGTTATCATAGGAATAAAGCCGGTGTATGGTTTTGCCCTTCTTGCTGTTTCTGGCCATATCTTAACCCACTTCAAAAAAAGAAAAAAAAAGGGGGGAGGGGGGGGGGGGGGGGTT
>JAOVYX010004084.1:0-38502 GCA_035668315.1 Drosera spatulata
CTATAAACATCAATGATTGATCTAAGTGATTCAAAATGACTCAACCATTATCCCTACATTTCTCCTAATCTAAGCAAACCACCCTACTATCTTTGTAATTCTCCTAATATGTTTGTAATTCTCCTTGAAGTTGTATTGTTTGTGTATTTTCTTTTTCAATGTAATAAAATTTGTATTAATAAAGGGTTTTATTTATAGAATTTTCATGGAAGATGTGTGCATTGTTGATAGTGTAATGACTCACACAATACTTCAAAGTAAGAAATATTTTTCAAATTTGAAGATTGATGAATCAAATGTTAATACAATCTCCAATACTTCAAGGATCATTGATGGTTTTGGAAGTTCTAATTTCACACTATCAAATGGTATGCAAATCCATGTCAAGCATGCCTTATACTCCTCAAAATCCAAAAGAAATCTTTTGAGTTTCAAAGATATTCTTTTTAATGGTTTTCATTTAGAAAGTGCAACTAAAGATGGAAAGCAATATCTTTATATCACCTCTTTCATTTCTGCCAACAAACAAATCATTAAAAAACTTATAGTTTTTCCATGTGGATTATATTTTTCCAAAATTAAGGCTATTGAGTCTTATAATGTTACAGATTCAAAGTCTATTGATTCTAACACAGTTTTGTTATGGCACGAGCGACTTTGTCATGCAGGTACTACAATGATACGTCGTATCATTGAAAATAGCAATGGACATCCTCTTAAGAATCAAAAGGGTGTTTTGAAAAATAACAGCCACTCTTGCATTTCTTGTTCATATGGTAAGTTAATCACAAGACCTTCTCACTCAAAACTTTCTTTTGAGCCGTCTTTATTTCTTAAAAGGATTCAAGGAGATATTTGTAGTACAATTCATCCACTATCTGGTCCATTTAGATATTTCATGATTTTGATTAATGTTTCTACAAGATGGTCTCATGTATGTCTTCTATCTACTTGTAATGTTGCCTTTGCCAAGCTTCTTACCCAAATCATTAAATTACGAGCATATTTTCCTGATCACCCCATCAAGTCTATTTGTCATGGTAATGCTGAAGAATTTACTTCAAAGGCATTTGATGAATATTGCATGTCAATAGATATCTCAGTAAAACATCATGTTCCTCATGTCCACACATAAAATGGTTTAGCCAAGTCATTGATAAAAAGAATCCAATTAATTGTTAGACCTCTACTCATGAAATGTAAGTTACATATCTCTGTTTGGGGACATACGGTATAACATACTGCAAGTCTCATCCTCATTAGACCAACTGCTTATCATAAGTTCTCACCATTACATCTTGTTAAAGGTCAAGAGCCAAATATTTCTCATCTAAAAGTTTTCGAATGAGCTGTATATGTTCCTATTGTACCACCACAACGTACTAAGATAGGTCCACAGAGAAGACTTGAAATTTACATGGGTTTTGATACGTCTTCAATTGTAAGATATCTTGAACCTCTTAGTAGAGATTTTTTACAGCACGTTTTGCAGATTAACACTTTGATGAAACTTTATTTCCTACTTTGGGTACAAATAATGTTTTATCTAAACAAAAATCAGAATTTACTTGGGAGTTAATGGGGTTGCATGGATTAGATATGCGTACAAATCAATGTGAAAATGAGGTAAAAAGAATTATTCACTTACAAAACATTGTAAATCAAATACCTAATGCATTTAATGATGCAGGTAAAGTTATGAAGTCGCATATAATTGCAATAAATGCTCCATTAAGAATAAACATACCTCAGGAGAAGGATGTTAGCAGAGACCTTGCTAAGGCTCATATTCTTGATGATAAACCACGCTTGAAGCGTGGAAGACCACCAGGTGCAAAAGACACTATACCACGAAAAAGAAAAAGTGGTAAAAATGTTATCTCGAATGTCCCAGAAGAGACAAAAATCTCACAGAAGAAATTATCCCCTGAAGAGGATAATGTCATTGATGAGATTACACAGCCTGAAAATCAAGAGATCTCGATCAATTATGTGCATACAAATCAAGTATGGGATCGAGAAGATGTCATTGTTAATGACATATTTGCATATGCTATTGCATCAGAAATTGATATGTCTCCTGAATCCAGAAGTGTTCAAGAATGTAAACAAAGAGAGGATTGCCAAAAATGGAAAGATGCAGTCCAAACATAATTGCAATCTTTATTCAAAAGAAAAGTGTTTGGATCTGTAGTTCTAACACCAAATGGCATCATCCCTATTGGAAACAAATGGGTTTTTGTTAGAAAATGAAATGAAAAGAATTAGATCGTGAGATATAAGGCTAGATTAGTATCCTAAGGATTTTCGCAAATACCTGATACAGATTATGGGGAAACATATTCTCCAGTAATGGATGGGATTACTTTTCATTTCCTTATTGGTTTGGCAACCATAGAAAATCTTGAAACCAGGCTCATGGATGTTGTGACGGCATATTTATACGGATCTCTTGATAAGGATCTCTATATGAGAATCCCTAAAGGACTAAACATACCAGAGACACAAAAATCCAATCTGTTATACTCAGTTAAACTATAACGGTCGTTGTATGGTTTAAAACAATCTGGTCGTATGTGGTACAATCGACTCAATGAGTATCTGATTAAATTGGGATATAAGAATAATGATGTATGTCCATGTGTCTTTATAAAGAAATCACAATCTGGCTTTGCTATCATTGTTGTGTATGTGGACGATCTCAATCTTGTAGGTACTGCACAAGATCTCACAAATGCACCTTCACTCCTGAAGAGTGAATTTGAAATGAAATATCTTGAAAAGGCCAAATTTTGTCTAGGTATACAAATTGAACACTTACCAAATGGAATTTTTATCCATCAGTCACTATATACCGAGAAAGTTCTTTCTCGATTTTATATGGATAAAGCTCACCTCTTGACATCTCCAATGATTGTTAAATCATTAGACATCAAGAAAGATGAGTTTCGACCTCCAGAAGAAGGAGGAGATATTTTAGGACCTGAAGTTTCTTATTTAAGTGAAATTGGTGCGCTTATGTATCTTGCTAATTGCACAAGGCCAGATATTATTTTTGCGGTTAACTTGTTAGTAAGGCACAATTCAGCTCTGACAAGAAGACTCTGAATGGAGTCAAGCACATTACGCGATATCTTCGTGGAAGCGTTGATTTGGGACTATTATATTCAAGAGGAGCAAAATTCCCCCGGTTAGATTTGCTGATGTCGGATGCTTGTCATATCCACACAAAGCAAGATCACAAACCGATTATGTATTTATATTTGGAGATACTGCAATATCATGGAGATCAGTGAAGCAGACTCTTACAGCAACATCCTCTAATCATTCAGAGCTTACTGCTATGCACGAGACTAGCCGAGAATGTGTGTCATTAAGATCTACGATACAACATATACAGGAGTCATGTGGGCTATCTTTAGTTTGTGAAAAGCCTACAATCTTATATGAAGACAATGTAGTTTGTGTCGCACAACTTAGAGAAGGCTACATAAAAGACGATAGGACAAAGCATATATCGCCAAAATTCTTCTGGTCGCATGATTTTCAGAAGGATGGAGTCATCGCTATACGACAAATCCGCTCAAGTGACAACTTGGCAGATTTATTCACAAAACATTACCGGGAACAACTTTTATGAAGCTCACGCACAAAATAGGGATGAGAAGGCTTAATAATCTTCTTGAACAAAATTTCAATGTTTAAGGGAATTTTGTTTGAGGGGAAGATTGTACTCTTTTTCCTTCGTCCAGGTTTTTATCCCATTGGGTTTTTCCTGATAAGGTTTTCAAGAGGTAATCTTAATAGGTGAAAAATACATCAAGGGAGAGTATTGTAATTAGATAATTACCTAAACCTAGATCTCATCTACTTTTGAGACTATTAAATGGACTTACATAATTAGCTATTAATTAGACGTAATCACCTTAATTAAGTGTTAATTAATTACCTTGAGTCCTATAAATAGAGCTCATTTGTAAGGTGTTATGTACACATTTTTTAGAGAATAAAATCTCCCTTTCTCCCTCTAATCTCTCTCTAAAATGTTTTATTATTTTATTAATTCCGACAATTATCTTTCGAAGAAGTTAATCCGACGAAAACGTTTTTGTTATAACAATTAGGATAATTTAACACATATTATGAAAAGGAAAGAGTGAAAAAATATTGTGAAAATCTTTTATCATGATGACTTCACATAATCAAATATTTTATAAAATCTTTTCAACTTAAATAAAAATCAGTCAAATAAATTATTTTAAAACAACATCTCGAGCTTTAGTATGAGTTTGTGTTATATCAAAGCAGACCAAATGGTATAAACAGTGGGAGCGGATCCTCGACTGCCGAGGTTTTTATGTTTTCCTGTTATTCGTTTTCGTGGACGATCCAAAAATTCTTAAGATATACAAAAAATTCTAAAAACGTAAAATTGAAAATAAATCCTAAAATTAAATAAAATACTAAACTTCAAAAATAAAACCTTAAACATCAAAAATAAAATCCTAAATCAAAAAAAAAAAAAAAAAGAAAAAAAACCCAGAACATCAAAATCAAATCTTAATGGGATTTAATGGACATATCAATCACAAAGGCAGAAGTTACCAAGCCATGTCTCTGGTGTAATTGGTTTTGAATTCGCGAACATAACCGTTCGCACAAGGTTTGAATGTCTGGTGGGAGAAAGAATTTCTTTGTAATCGGCCGGTGAGGAGACGCCGCCGATGACCGCTTTTAAACCCTTTTGGCCTTTTCTATTTTGGTTTTTCCACTTTGATTAATTTCATTAACCTCCTCATAAATTTATGATTAAGTACAAATAAATTTATGTATGATTGGATTTTTATTTTTATATTAAAAAAATTAATGATAGAAATTAAAATTTTATTTTTTGTCTAAGAATAAATACGATATTTGTCACAATAATAATAACATTATCTTATTTGAAATTATTTTTTTAAAATTATCAAAACATATTGTTTTTTTACTTTGCATCACATCAATTCATTTCAATATCATCTCTCCTCCTATTTTTCTCTCTCATAAATCGTACATAAATATCTTTATATTAAAAATTCTATATACATATAAAATCTCATATCGATCAATTTATTATATTTATTATAAAATGGAGGGAATATTAATTGAAGAGAGAGAATCTAACTTTAATCCGAACTCTTTGTCTTTTCATCTCCAAATTTAAGGATATAACCACAAATATCTTTGTTGTTCGGAAACAGTCTCTTTATTATTTGAATAATATTCTGTATATTTCGTTTTTTTTCAGATCATGTCTATACTGATGAAAAATATTGAGTTGTTATTGCAGCACACATCCATTTTTTCCTTCCATTAATCAATAACTATCTTTGTTTCTAATTAATTTTTAAAAGCATTTTGACTCAACATGTATAATTTTGTTAAAGATTGTTGGTAATAATTATTTATATGTATTTCTCATGTTTTAAAAAAATCAAAATAAAACTTGTTATGCATATTTCAGAATGGATAAAATATATGAATGATATATAACCTATATTAATATAATATTATTAATAAATTTATAAAAATAATATTTGATCATTCTACGTAGGTATCGGACTTAACAAATACGAGATGAAGAAACCTCCACAATTACGAAAACAAGAAACAACCTCCGTATAATTAAGACCAGTGTGACAAAAATCGACAGAAGAGAGATCCTCGCGCAGCTGTAGCCAATAATCAGCTCACCGCGGCCGCCCTTCAATTTCGGCCCTTCACGGAAAAAAAACAAACAAAAAAACAAAAAATCCGACAATATTGCCATCAAATTGCCCCTCTGTCTATCTTCTTCTCCTCCTCCTCCTCCTCCTCTCATCATACTGCTCTCCCCTCCATCATTTCCTTTCCTTTTCTGTCCATCCCAGCAATCTCCTGCACTTTCTTCCTCCCTCGATCATCCCTGCTGGCTAGGAGGCATCAAGGAGGAGAAGCTGCGGAGATCATATTGTTAAGATAGATAATGGCTACGATCACGAGCTCGAATCCGAAATGCAAAGCGTGTGACAAGACCGTTTACTTGGTCGATAAGCTCACCGCTGATAATCGCGTTTATCATAAAGCTTGCTTTCGCTGCCATCACTGCAATGGCACCCTCAAGGTATGTATATGAATATCAATTATTCAGATTAAATTACAGATCCGATGCAATGAAGCATTGATTCGTTGTTCTTTGACGTTTTCTGTCTCCCAGTTGTTTTATACTATGTGACTTGGATGGTTGCGCGATGAACTATGTACTATGTTTTTGGATCTTGATCTGTATTGAATAATAATGTTAATGATTATGTAAGAGGGAAAGTTTGCAGTCTCAAGCCTGATCTGTTGAATTCAGTATCCAAATATGTCTGGTGATCTTGTAAAGTATATATATGAAGTGCAGAAAATGATCAGTAATTTATTGGATTGGCTGTAGTTGAATTGTCACAGATCTAAACTTGTATATGGATATATGGGTTTTGAGTGGTGGAAACGTTTTGCAGCTAAGCAACTATAATTCCTTTGAGGGGGTGCTGTACTGCAGGCCACACTTTGATCAGCTCTTCAAGCGAACCGGAAGTCTTGACAAGAGCTTTGAAGGTAATCAAAATTCCTTCATTGTTTTGGTTCTCAGATTGATCCTGCCGGGTACTCAGTGTCATTTCTATACACTTGCAGGGACGCCAAAGATTGTGAAGCCTGAAAGACCGGGTGATAGTGAGGTGAGGGACTGTTCGATATTGCTGTCAATGTGAAAATATAATGAAACTAGAAACATAAAACCAACAATTTCTGAATTGTATGCGAAGAAACAATAACACTGATGCCTATGAAAACGAAAAAAATCAAAACAGGAGCACTGCCTATTTGGGCGTAAGATCAATACATATTTATGGTCCTTTCTGATCTTGTTCTATGTTGCTATTGCTTCTGAGTATGAATAATGGGCTTTGAAACAGAAACCTCTAAGCAAGGTTGCTACACTCTTTGCTGGAACCAGAGACAAATGTCTGGGATGCGGGAAGACTGTTTATCCTACCGAAAAGGTTACAGCCAGCGCCTTCTCCCTGCTTTTTCTGTAGCTCTTATGTGTTCATTTGTGCAAAGTGTGCACTAGAGGTGATTGAATTTTCATGTTGTTTTTATCTTGAAGGTTTCTGTGAATGGAACGTCCTACCACAGGAGCTGCTTCAAGTGCGTCCATGGTGGATGTACCATTAGCCCGTCTAACTATATAGCACACCAGGGCCAACTATACTGCAAGCATCACCATTCCCAGCTCATCAAGGAAAAGGGGAACCTGAGCCAGCTCGAGGGCGATTCGGATAAGAATGTGTCTTAAGGAGCTGAAGTTTTTGCTAAATCATAAGCTTGTTTGTGTTGATTTTCTTCTTTTTGTTGTCAACCTAATTCTCTCATCACTCCTTCCTATGGATATTCGCTTTTGCTTGGAACGATTTGCCTGTCGTGCTGCAGAATTGGGTTCTCACCAATAAGATCAAACAGTGGATGTGTTACAGTTTTTGAGACTAGAACTTTTGGGGATTGAAGGTGTGTTGTAGCTTGTGAGATTGTCGTTGGTGAAGAGTATCTAGCTACTTGAACAAAGTGTTGTTCTTGTTGCTAATGTGAAGAGTGCAGTTCTGGAGCCTCATTTGGATTTTGCTTCTATGATTGCTGTTCGTTTTGTGCAACTTCCAAAGGATGTTGAAGCTATGTAGCATAGTCCATCATCCTATTGTATGCGTGTTGGTTATGACTCTTGGTCATGGCGATCACGCGATTGGGTTCTTTTTTTTAGATTGAACCCTAAGAGCAAGTCCTCTGCAAATGCTATATGGGTTGGCATAGTTATATTATAGCAATGGTTCAAAAAATTTAAACTCCAATGGACAAGCCTATAGATGGCAAATTTTGTCTTCTGATATGTCACATTATTTGACAATGAAAATAACAATAGTCATTTTTTTTATCTATTCTCATCAAATATGGTGCACAAATCTAATACAAGAAACAACTTATCATATAAGGATATTACATCACGATTCTCATTGCAACACACTTGATAAATTTTAACAAATTGATAACATTCATGATCAAAATAAAATTTTATCTATACTAAAATAAATATCACTGCTAGACTTGCTCCAACATAACCCTATCTCTATCTTCATATTAGTAACCCATAATCGTCTCTAATGAACTGATTCGATGCAACCAAAGTGATCAAGTCCATTTCTAGTAAAAGGCGCACCATGTACAAACATCATAGGAGAGCTATTGCAACGGAACCCCAACAATGCCGTTGACGACGATTCCGTGGCACGGAACACCTCTGAGAACCATCTGCAGGCCGATTCGCTGGCCAACCAGCAAGAATCTTCGTCAGATACTTGTCCTCGGTCGCATTGATGAAAGTGAAACCCGGCGCGGTTGAAGTTGTGTCCGGCGTCTCCGATAAAAATCGCCGGCGAAGAGTACATTTCCCTTGACTGATTCCTCTGTTTTCATCTTCAGATCGCTCCGATTCCCTTATCGTATCGGTTGCCGAATCTGTTACTCGTTTGTCATTCCTTGATTCTCTGCGTTGGTTCGTGTAGACGATTAGGGTTTCCTCGCGATTCGAAGATACTCATGAGCCTGATTTGTCGATTCAGGTAGTGATTCTACCTGTCTGTGCGTATGGCTTCTGAGCAAGACCCTGGGAAGGTTGATAGGTCGAACATCAACTTCTTATGGACGGATAAGTAAGTTCCCTCTCTCACGTTCCGGTGCCCCGGAAATGTGAGTATGATCTTGGCCTCATTCATCCAAGCTGATTGTCATGATAACTTAAGTAATGAACTGATGATAATGTCCTCGCTTCGTGCACCCGTACTTTGGTTATGATATCCGTGGGAATACGGTGGTTAGCCTGAAGATGAAAGAGACAACCTACCATTCAAATAGTACCTAAATGACTAATTGTTCTTTGTCGAAAGTAGAAAACGTACTTGACCCGACACTTTAAGCATCTGCGTTGGGTCGTTAACCCGATCCTTGAGATATGCGATTTGCATAACATGACCGTAGTGACATCCTAATAGTTAACTATTTCTCGATCTCGTAGGGAAATGTCAATGTCATGGGTGTGATGTTTGCTTATTCATGTATACCGAGTGTCATGCTCTTATCTTCTCCTTTTAAACCGCGTCATATACAAATCATTTCTGGATGTAATCTAATGTTTTACATCTCCTTTCTTAAACTCTATCTGGTCTTGTGAAGTAGGCAGCAATAGATTCGGTCAACTGAAAATGATGTAGTGATCCATAATTAATTTTAGTAGCCTTCATTTGATTATCTTCGATTCTTAACTGCAGCCAAATGCATGTGCAGAAAATTTCAAGTGAAATAACTCTTTCTTTGTGGGTTACTCACTGCTTTACAGGATATGAAGTTGAACTCCATAAAAAGCCACATCTCCGTGCAATCTGTTCATCGTGGACTCTCAGACTTGCGGTTCTTATAACGCTATAGCTCAATCGTTGGATTGGAGTGCTTCATCAAGAGGTGACACCATGCTATGGAGATCCAGGTCAGCTCAACTTGCTTTGCTAAAATTGCTTTGTTTCTCCCGTTGTTGCAAATGCTCTGATTTTGGTGCCTTATCCTTTGCCTTAGTTGGATTTAGAAGCACTCTGTTATCTGAATGCCCGCCCCCTTGGCTTCTCAAAGCCTCAAAATAACGAGAATTTAACGGAAACATGAAGTTCATGTTCATATCAACTCGTCTGTCTCTTGCTTAGCCTTGCTCTTTTCTGTACCTGTTGCTACTTGAACTTATGCAAATTATCCATTATAGACCAATGTTGTGTAAGAAGTGTGATAGAGATGATCTGTTTTAGAGCTTTGCAGATGAAATTGAAGACTACGTGGCCGAATACCTTACTATTATCTATACTCCTGTTACTGTTACATGATCAGGAGCACGATATGCACACTATAGGACCCCTAGGTAGAATATATCTTTACACACCAGATTAGCAAGACCTCTATCTGCACTTTGGAGACAAAAACACATTGTAGTTTGTCACATTGAAATGGAGGTTGCCAACTCCAAGGAACACTCATCTCTTTCCTGGACATGAAATCTCCATGTGAAGAGGTAATCCTTGGAGTCACAACACAACCTCATCACCTCGCCCAACGCGTTGATCCACTTTTTCTCCCCCTTGCTCTCCCAATCTATCCTCACCCAGCAGCTAAACCCTTCTGATTTCATCATCGGCAACCCTGTTCCGGTTACGTCTTGAATCACTACCTCACCACTGATCCTTCTCCTCCCACCTTTTCCGGCGCTTGTTTTGCCTATTGTGGAATCCAGCCAAGGGCACTCCAGTTGTCCAACCATCTCCTTATACGCAGAATTCGTCATCCTCACCCTGTTATTTGAATCAGAAATGATTGCTGGTAACTCCTCCCCCTCCATCTCCTTCTCCACCTCCTCTGGCCGCCTCTTCTCCTCAGCCAACCCTGCATGCAGCTCCTCCTTGTTGATGAGCCCCACCCTTATGCTGGATCCGACTGGTCGAATTGGTAGTGGGGATATGACACCGGTGGTGCCCGGCAACTTCAACTTGAGCTGGAGATCTTTCTCCTCCACTAGCGGCGGCATCTGGATCATGGCAGGTGCCGGCATTGGGCAAGATAAGATCATCTGATGCGTCTCAATGCTCGCCTGGGGCAGACCAAATTGAGCAAAACCCTGAGCGTGAATGGTCTGATCAGGGTTTGTTACAGGTGTCCGAGAGGACCTCCGTCGAGAGATCCCACCACCCCTTCCTCGCTTCCTCGCCCGAGTTGGCCGTGCCTGGAGATTGGACCATACGGTACTCAGATAAGTCCCGTGGCTCATCTTCGGTGACCCATCCGCTGAGACACCAGCTTCGACCGGCCGTGGGGCGATGGGGCGGTACCTGGACATGATCTCATCAGTGGTTTTGGTTGATGATGCTGAAATTGGATTCGAGGTTTGGATCATGTTTGATTCTTCCTGTGTTAGATAGCTTTGATATTTGCTTCTCCAGTTTCTCCTTGATCATGGTGGTACTCGTGATTGGTGCTAATAAGAGGAAGCGTGAGCCAATGAGAGAAAGGCAACATGAGAAGCAAGGCAGTGACACGTGGATGAGTGGGGTGGATACGTGTAGGAGAGTCTCGATAGAATAGCGGACATGTGGCCGGGGGTTCGAAGCCGCTGCATGGATCCCAATGCTCATCAGTTACTGTCACATGTTGATGTGCGCATTGGATCAACCATTCGGCTTCTGTTGCTGTTTCTCCAAGGCTACAACGTATGATACGAAAACAATGCCTGATTTCTGTGTCGGGACTATCTTTGGTTTTTTCAGTTTTGAACGATAATATCAAACTGATATTTATCAATTCGATTGGCTTGTTCAATGTCTGGATCGATTGGAGATGATGAATTGGGATAAAAATACGATTTGTTCATTGATAAACAACTCGAAATCATGTGGTCAGATGTTTGCAATTATTTAGACAAGTCCACTAAAATGGAAGATTTTCAAGACAGCATGTTCAAACAACCGTAGTGCTGGGTTTGATCGTCGAGTCCATCGATTTGCATTAGCAGCACATATCTAAGAGGCAACAACAGCAAAGGGCCGCCAAGCTGCAAACAAAATCAACAAAATGTGCATGCATAAGAGAAACTGGAGCAAAAAACATGCATTTCCTTTTGAAGGAATACGATAGGACTTAAGAAATACTTGGTTATGGACCAATCATGTCAAAAATCTGAAGTTATATAGGGTGAGTTTATGATACAAGTGAAGTAATAACAATTAAATTAGCAAATGAATTGGGTGATTAATTTACCATCCTTCGATACAGCCTTTGTTGCTGGGCGATGGTGGCGGAGGCGGTGCCTGAAGGAAGACTTGAGGAAGTGGAGGCTGGCCGTAACCTTGTGGTGGCGGATAGCTTGGTGCCGGCGGAGGGTAACCTGACAATAACATTAGTTTTGATGCTTAGAATGTACTACAAAGTTTCGTCCTCGAAGTTTTGTGAAGACCTTAGTAAATCACGACGTACCTTGAGGTGGAGGATAACTCATGATCTTCAGTGGTAATACACGATCAAGAATCAAGATATGCAAGTTTGCTCCTCGGACTTATATAGAACATAGGTTTAGTGCTAATGAATACTACTTAGAAATGGCAGATTCTAAGTAATAAATGCAATGAACACAGTGCCTGGAAAATATAAATGAGAAAAAAAAAGGATCTCTATAAGAAATCAGACTTGATTGTAATCAAGAAGAATGTTGGGATCATTCAATAGGTAGACTCTCAAATTTAAAGTATTCATTTAGTCCCCTCAAGTCCAAGGACTCCATGGCTACAACCATATCCTTGGACCATGGACTGGGTTTTGCAGACCCAATAAGAACGGGCCCAATGTTGTGATAGGCTTGATAAAGCCCAGAGGGAATGACCTCCTAGCAAGTTGGTACCTTTCTGGGCCTTCAGCTTTTCAGCCTCCGACATGACCTTAGACCTAAAGACTTGATCAAAATTGAATGATTCTATGATAGAATGCTCGTGTAATTTCATATCTGTAACGATGCATAGTATATCAAATGCAACCGACTACATAGAGGAGAAAGCTTGGTGTTAGATACTTGGATGATGTTATGTTGTGCCGTATAATGGCGCACATCATCTTTGAAAAGATTGTGTTGACGACTAGGTACGGACAATTTTTTATGGATATATTGTTAAGTGAATATGCAAATACATATAAGACTTGCATCTCCATACTATAATGTTTAGACTTATCGATTAACATGACAATTAGAATCTTATAAATGCCAATAGGATTTGTTCAAGACTGGGGTGCTGATACGTGGAGCATCACTTCATGGATCACAACGATGTCGTCACGTGGAATGGGGAATTGTAGATCGTCTACAAAATTCATCGCCGTTGGAGTTATTTTATCACTTTGTGAATCATCATATCTTCTCAGCTGTGAATTATCCTTCAGCAAAAGACAAAGAAGATGAGGGAGATTGAATCCGTCGTATAGCATGCTTCAATTGACATCCTGCATTGTCCTTTTTCCTTATTGTTACGAACGGGTACATTAATTATAAACACAAATAATAACGAGTGCGTAAAATTAATGAGACAAAGATTTTTACGTGGAAACCCTTTCGGAAAAAATCACGGGCGGTTGCCGACGACGAAGAATCCACTAACCAAATGAGGATAGAGATATTGAGAATTTCACAATAAGGGATAGAGATAATAATCTCTAAAACAAATCTCTTATGTGAATAGTAACTTATCTTTTCACCAAATCCACTCAAATCCTCACTTTCCTTATCTCTTTCCCTGTTACTCTACCCCTCTTCTCCTTGCATTTCCCGGCTCTCTTGCTTCTCTTCTCCTCTCCATCAATCCTCTTCTTATACCCCAAAGTCCGGAGAAGACACAGACACAACACGAGGAAGCAATGCGAAGAAGGACGCGGGCAGAACACGGGAAGGACGCGAACAAGGTATGCGATTTGATTTCGAGGCACTTTCAACACTTATCAGTTCCACGAGGAATTCTTAATTTAGGGTGCTATCGTCACACGACCATGACATTATCTAATCAGATATCTAGATTCCAAACTCGTGTCAAGCCAAATATAAAGGAAAAACACTCTCATTAAATGATATCACTATACATGATCTTCCGTACATATGATAACAATAATCTTCAAACTAATTCATACATATGCCGCGAACTTGGAGGAGGTGGGTTCTTGCCAAGAAACAAAATAGTTTCGAGATTGGGTCGAGCAAAGAGATCAACACAAGCAGCAGCATTAATATTTTTTTCGGATGATGTTAACGGGACGTCCATCGGCAAACAGTGTGGGTTAACTTGTTTCTAGGATAGGATAGGACCACCTGTAAACAATGGTTGATGCTGGCAACTTCATCATGGACTTATCAGCTTCCTGCATGCTACGTATCCATATTCATTACCACTTCGTCGAAGATATTGTTAGGCTAAGAGATACAATAATTACCAGCATTTGAAAGGAAATAAACTTTTCGTAAGCACTAAGCACTCTCGATCAACAGACAATCTGAATCTGAAACACAAGACGGCTGAACATGCAACAGACAATCCATAGTCAAGTTAACAAGCAGCCTTCGTGTTAAATCACTCGATAGCAGTGATTTACACGGAAGATTAAAGCAACTGAATCAAACGCTTAACATATGATATGACAGTCCAAAAAATGTCAAACATCGTTATAGACTTGACTTTCTCATATGAAATTGCTGTCTTATAGTGGCAGCATGCATGGTTTGAACTTGATCAACGGTTTAAGCACGAGAAGGATAAGCATAAACTTCGCACAGGATGGCATGGATAAACTTCAGCCATCAACAGATCGACGAGGATAAGCTTGATATATGGATAGGATGAACCACGACGAATCCATCACCTATTTTTCCTCTTCTTGATCAAGTTCTCGAATGGAGTGCATGCCATAAGCTGATAGGCAGAGACAATTTGTGAGTTGAGGGGCGAGAAAACGAGGCCCCAGAATTTTGTACGTGTTGGCGGTAACTCCTATCCTATTTGAGGATGAACATGAGTGAGGCAACCGCAGTAGCAGCCGCCGCCGTGATGCAATGGCATCATACAAGTGGTGCAAGTAGTCTCCTCTCATTGGCCTTGGTCGTCTTGAAGTGACTGCCGCCACATCATGCTTCAGCTCCTCATTGGCTTAACAACATGCATTGCCTGCTGCTAATCAAATTTTGAGCGGTTACATAGCCTGCAAACAAGCATCTCGGTCAGCAATGCGGCCGGCAGTGAGATTATCCACTTTGATCTCTTATCCAATTCCTCGATCCTAATCATCCTGCTTCCAAGGGTATATAAATACCCCTTGAGGGTATCCCCTCAGCAGCATACTCAGCTTCCAGCTTCATCAGCGATATCTACAGACATAAACAAAGACAACTATTTTCGAGATAGTTAGCACTCAAAATGCAAAAGAAGAAGTCGCTTGTCCTTGTTATAGTCTTCAGTTTTTGCCTCTGCCTCGGCTGGGCATCAGCTTCCACTATATTATTTCAGGTGCTAACACAAACCATATTCACATATAGCCACAAAATATATGATTCAGTATAGACAATACCATACACTATGCAAATTTGCTAACATCAACATGTAAGAAAATTGGTTTCGGTTCTCGTTATCATTCGAGCTTGGAAGTGAGTGATAACATTGTTTTGGATCTGTATATTTGAATAGGGGTTCAACTGGGAATCCTGCAATAAACCAGGAGGATGGTACAACTCGTTATTGAGCTCCGTCGACGACCTTGCTCGTGCAGGGGTTAGCCACGTGTGGCTCCCTCCTCCTTCCCATTCTGTTTCACCCCAAGGTATTGTTTATCCTTCTATTCAAATTTCCATTGCTCACTCCTTCACAGGGTTTATTTTGATGCCATGAGTTAGACCATGCATGGTGATACTTAAGTTAATGAAAACATGCATGCACGGAAGCATGAATAATCATTTACTATATGCTTATTGGTTTTGTCAAGTGCAAGTCATAGACCAGAAAGTAAAACATTTGAGCGTCAAAATGTCAACTTCATGAAATTTCCTTCATACTTTACCTAGAATATTGGTTCCTTTGTTGCTCCATAATCCTGAAGGCTTGCCCGAGAAGCATCAGTTATGGGTCAACACTGTTTCAAGAAAAAAACGTAAAAGATCCTCTGTTAAATCATACATTATTCAGGAGAACAATAGAATCTACACAAAAACTATGAAATAAGAAGCTCGATAATTACAGGTGAAATAAAATAGCGCCACTACAGGACTATCTTACCAAACTCCAAGGCTTCTCATGGTTTCTCCTGCCTTGCTTCCAGGATACCTGCCAGGAAAGCTATATGATCTCAACGCATCAAAATACGGGACTGAGGCAGAACTCAAGGCACTGATAGCCGCCCTGCATCAGAGAGGGATCAAAGCCGTGGCAGATGTAGTCATTAACCACAGGACTGCAACCAAGCAGGACGCAAGAGGGGTCTGGTGTATTTTTGAAGGTGGCACCCCCGACGGTCGCCTAAACTGGGGGCCATCTTTCATCTGCAGGGATGACATCAAGTACGGGGATGGCCGAGGGAACCTGGACAGTGGTGAAGGTTACGATGCAGCCCCTGACATCGATCACTTGAACCCGAGGGTCCAGATGGAGCTAACTGGCTGGATGAACTGGCTAAAAGACGACATTGGTTTCGATGGATGGAGGTTTGATTTCGCGAAGGGTTATGCCCCGGGTGTCATGAGACAATACATTGAGAAAACATCACCAGATTTCGCCGTAGGAGAGATATGGAATGCTCTTTCGTATGGACAGGATGGCAAGCCTAATTACAACCAGGATGCTCATAGGAATGACTTGGCTAGGTGGGTTCAGAATGCGGGTGGCGGCGTTTCTGTCTTCGATTTCACCACCAAAGGCATCCTACAGGCAGCCGTGGGAGGAGAGTGGTGGAGGATGAGAGACTGCAACACCAAGCCTCCAGGCACGATTGGAGTTATGCCTCGGAACTCTGTTACATTTATTGATAATCACGACACAGGGTCGACACAGAAGCTTTGGGCTTTCCCTTCAGACAAGGTCATTCAAGGATATGCCTACATTCTCACACATCCAGGAGTTCCATCAATAGTAAGTACTATACTTAGTGGTTGCAATTTAGAGTTTAAATAACTTGATCTAAGAAATATGTTCTTGTGTTTGCAGTTCTATGATCACTTCTTCCAATGGGACTTGATGGGGCAAATAGAAGCACTGGCTGCTATCAGGACAAGGAACGGGATACATGAGACAAGCACAGTCAACATATTGGCCGCAGAAGCTGATGCCTACGTAGCAATGATCGATGGGAAGGTTATTGTGAAGATTGGACCGAAATTTGATGTCGGGAATCTTATTCCGCCAGGCTTCAAGGTCACGACCTCTGGGAAGGACTACTCTGTGTGGGAGAAGAATACCCAGTAGTGTTTGACAATTAGTTTGAATGAAGATTGAGAGTTGTCATTTTAGGCTTTCCTTTGTTGGTTTAGTTTCCTAGAAGATTTAGGATTCTTGCACTTGCTTAGAATAACTTGTTAAGATGATAGAAATTCATGCCTTCGCGGATTGTACTTGTGTATATGCCAGATTGTACTTGTGTATATGCCAGTAGAAGGAAGTTGAATAAAGTTTGCAGTTTCTTTCGATGTCCTTCAACTCTTTAACAATCTCATCTTACCTTCGACCCCTGCCTAACTCCTCTCATTGACTGCCTTTGTTTTGGCATAGTTTTCTCACTCATCGAAGCGGTGTACCATTGGTGGAGGAGGGTCATTCTTCCATTCCGCAGAGTAAGAATCATCATTCTATCTACGAGCAGTAGAGATTCTTGAATTTAGCTAGTCTTTCCATTAGCCAAGGCGACGTACAGTAGTCGATCCCGTCGTTTTCTATTTCCTCGGTGCCGGGATCTAGCTCAGGTATGTTCCTGGTCCATCCGTCTTTCCTCCGAGAATTCATATCTGTCATTGCTCGCTTTTATGGCTTCCATAAAGGAAAGAGGTCCGCTCCTGCGTACCCTCCCTATGAATTTTTCTTCTATATCTATGCTAAGTGGGAAGCTCATACGTCGCTGCACCGGTATCTCAATACTTGTATAAAGGTATGTTTACTGGAAAGCTCATGTCGATACGATTGACAAAGTGGATAGATCCGGTTCTTCATCAACGATGTCTGTATTGATTGATGTAGCTGCCACTTCTAGGATGAATGTTGTCCTGGAAACGAGCGTTATGGCAACTTGTCGGGAGTTATGCCCGTTAAGGGAAAGCCTATGCCCAAGATCCTACTTAAAAAGCCGGTGCCAGTGACATCTCCTTCCTTGGTTTGAGAAATAGAAGACGAATTGAACCTGCGACCATAAGATCAAACTGGAGAAACTAGATACCCGACATCTAAAGCTTCTGTAACAAACTCCTCGCTTGGCTTCTTTTCTCGCGAATGGCAGGGTAGAACGGTTCTCTGCTGGGGCTTTCTTTGGACTGAGACTCTTCTTTCTTGTTTGCACTTGAAAAGACCTGTAGGGGGAGGTACTCTCAATCACTAAAAAGGTATAGAGTTCAGATACAAAGCAAATCGAGGTCCAGATAGGATGAAATCATAGGCTAGAAGAGTTCCCTGGCAGATGGGAGGGATAGAGATACGAGACTTCAAACAAATGTCCTCCTTCCTCTGAGCCTGGTTCCTTGTTGAGTCTATCTACTAGAGACATTAACAGCCTGGTTGGGAAAATGAAATTATCCAATTGTCCATCGTACAGTTCTGCGGACACAGAAGAGCTAGTTCATAGGGCACAGTCATGGGACCCAAGGGGAAAAGCTCGGGATGATGATGGGGCTAGCAACCTGTCCTCCAAGAAGCTAGATCTCTTGGGCACTTAGTTTCTGTTCTTGCCGAGTAAGACTCACTCTGTACGACGAAGGAAAGTGCGTAATGAGATGATCTTTGATAGAAAGAGAGAAGGGTGAAGCTCGATAGAGCCTACTATTGTATGTATTGCCCTGATTGTTGACCAGCAACCCTGATGACGGTGATGGATGCTGATGTGCTCACTCTCTCTATTCCTTTCCCCGAGCGATCGCCCTTCAGTCCCGTCATGCTCATTCACTTGAGTCCCCTCTTTGACCGCTTGGATACTATCGATCGGCAAAGGGAGGCACGAGGAGGTGTAGGTCATAAGGCATGGAAAGGTTGAAGATCTCTGCTGACCTCTATGGCTACTGTTAATTTTTCCCCGTCATTCACAACTCTATCCGACGTCAAGTACACCGAGATCGCCTCTGGGAATGCAAGCATTCTGGTTACGCTGCCTTCTTTGATCAAGGCCCGTCTACTTCTACTTCGATTTCCCCAAATCTTCCGTTCTTCTGCCTTTGCAGGAGCGGTATCAATCCTTAACTTCAAGGTGGCTATGGATGCTCGTCTAAAGATCATCTCCTGGGTGAGAGAGTCTTAGGGCAGTTTGGGATTGATCAATAAAGGTAGAGAAGTAGTTTACTGACATGCTTTGCTCGAAAAAAGATAGCTGGGCTTGTGTGTGTATTCTTTTCTCTTCAGCTCTAAAAGTATGTTTGAGATTGATTGTTATTTTGGTTATGGTGTCAATGTCAAGCTAAAGGTTCATTCAGGATTGGTTGATGGCTGTTAAGTCTTTGTGTTGATGTTGTCTTGATTGAGATTGCTCCCTTTTGTTTGTGTTTGTGATGTGCATCGTTATTGTGGTTTAGGCTTTAATCGATGCTTCTTTGATCCGATCTGTTCTCTGAAAAACTATTCGCGATTAGTTGAAGAGTTGAGGTGTAGATCATATGCTTGACAGAGGTTTCCACCTTTTGTTGCGTGTTTGTAATGCCATACTCATTTTCGATAGCATTGCTTGTTTGAAGTTCTCATATTTTGTTGTGTTTTTCATGAATTGCAGTCTGTTCAAAGTTTATGTTGTAGGCATTTCTAGTTGTTCCATTCGCTTCTGGTGGTGATGCTTGTTATTTTACTCATCTACGATGGGTACTTCTTCGTTTGATTTGATCTTGTTTGTGCTGATCCTTATCATCACATGATTCAAATAAAGTTCGTCTTTTTTTGTTTAAATTTTTTTCCTCGATAATGTGTCATATAAATGATTTGTGTTAGACGATTGAGGAACAGATGAATTAGATGTGAATTTTGCTTCGTGAGTTTCGAGTCACAAAAGTGGATGAGATTGACGCGATGATTATGTGCTTTTTTAGCAGAAAGATCGGATTCTGGCTTGATCCATTATGTTTTGAAGTCGGATTCGGTGTGGTTTCTTTGATGTGATTGTCAGTTCAGGGGATATTTAATCGAGAAATGGTGTTTTGTTGATTTTTTGTTCATGTGTTAAGTGTATTGTTGGATATTAAATGTAGTTTCAGCAGGAAGATTTAGCTTCTGCATGATTGTTGCGTTTTCGAGTCGGATCTTGCGTTCTGTGTATGTGTATTTTCTAATGAGATTGTTGAATCATGGGATGATGGTCTCAGAATGAATTTGTGGAGTTTTCTGGCTATGGTCATGGTGTTTTTGTCGATTTATTTATGCATCACTATTGATTTGTTAGTGTATCGCACCATGATGGCTGACTAATCAAGGGATAGAGATTTTGCTGTGTTGAATATGTTTTGACGATTATTTAAAATTTGCGTTCTTAAGTTGATGTGACAATGAGTTTTACGTTGTTTGTTTATTATGTGTGGTGGTTTAAATGTCTTAGACCATGTGGTTCACTTTATTTTATAGCTTTGTGTTCTTTTTTCCTTTTGAGGATAATCTTGTTTGATAGTTTTGAAACACATTCTTTTTGTCTTGGTCTTTGTAATGTCAAATTGTCAAATTATGAAAATTTAGTTGGTTCTTCTATAAAATGTAGGCTTTTCTAAAACTCATTTGTTATAAATGACACAGCATGGCGAACTCGTTGTGACCTATTATGATTGCTCTATTTCTTTTGCAATAGCTTATCATTCTTGCACTAGACTAATGGTGTCTTGGCCTGAATGTTAAAATGGTCCGTAGCATAGACTTGAAAAAAAAAAAAAAAAAGGCGAAACTATTTAATTTAGTGATACTGGCTATATTCATTGATGTGTAAGGCATTAGTATCGGCAAGCGGTTTCATCCTGTTGGAAAATTATTGATTGGTTGTAGGGATTTGGTGTTATTTGCTATATCGATTTAGATTTCGGTCTCTTTGATCCTTTGCGATTTGATGTTTGTGACCTTTGTGATTAAGTAGTGGTTATGATCCTTCGTAATTAGTTGTAGTTACGTGATCCGAACAAAAGTTCACTACCTTGCATTGCTTTTGCGAACTATAATTTCACGGTAGTATTTAATTGTTGATTGATGGGTAGGGTGTTGCTGCCGATGAGATGCTCCGTTCTATCAAAAAAGTATTGATGAATAATTGTACAATGTTTTTGTTGGTTTTCGTAATATAAGATAAATGAATCTTATTTTTTAACACAGAAATTTTATCTTAAAAACTAATATTGCTTTTGATCCAAAATAATTATAAATTATGTGTATTGATCGAGACGAAATTTGATTATCGTAGGACGATAAAATATGATTTTTTCAAAAATTATCGTGAAATACTGATGATAAAAATATATTATGTATTTTAATCTAACGTTGATGACGTAATTTTCTTATGTCATTAAGACGAAAAATAAAAATTGCTCAAATATGAATTGAATAAGAAAAAAGAATCAAATAATTAAATTGAAACGAATATTATATTTATGTTCGACGAGGGAGTATCTATCAGGGCCCACTACAAGGTTCTTTGGGCTTATTCAATTCAAACCATCAGCCCAGTTTCCTCTATTGGGCCAATTTAAAACTCATCTAAATACTCCGTACTTACCATAAGATCTAATGGGCCTATGTTGGTGGGTTCAAGTACACCTCATAAATTCGCATGTCAGTTGCATTTTCTTCAGGTCTTTTTCTTTTCTAAATAAAAAACGTTTCCAAATTGGAATCGAGAAAAAACCATCGCGTATCGGACCACCACGCTCCGGAGAACAAACAGGTCGCAGAGCTCTCCGATTCCGGTTAATTCAGCGCCGGGGAAGGTGATTTTCGCAGAGGATTCCGGCCATTTCCTGTGAGAGATCTTAGAAAAGTTTTTCCGTTTACTTCGATTGTGAATTTTGTGTGAATTCTGTTGTTTGTACTGAATTAGGGTTTCTAGTAGTATTGGTTATTGGTTTTTGATTTGATCTATCGTTTCCTGAATTGAATTATGAGTTTGGATTGGGGTTGGTGATTGAATCGAATTGAATTTTGATTTTGGGATTGAGAATTTGGTTGTTGGGAGATTATGTGGCTGAAATCGATGCTTCTGGGGCACTGTTGATTGTGTATTTCCCCGTGGGGTGGACGAATTTTGGATTTCGAAGAAAATAGATTTTGGAGATTCGAGGTTTTTGCTGAAGAGAGATGATGTTAGTTTTGCTGTCACTCCATTGGATTGATCTTAATCAGATCTTGTAGTGATAATCTATTTATGTAAACGAGAAGACTGTGTGACGGTGATATTGATTGGAGCGATTTGCTTTTGTGCAACTTGTTGTCCTGATGGTGAGTTGGGTGTTGAATAATTAATTTCTATGACATATGATTCGACCTGCGTAATTATTCAATTGATAATGAGAAGTTAGTTTTATCGTTTATAAGGTGATGATGGAACACCCCTCCTCCTAAACACGCTAGATAGTGATTGTCCAGAATTGCACAAGTCAGTTGCCCGAACTCTACAGGTTAGTAAGCATAGCAACAACAAACTCTAGATGAAACTCCGTCAGCATGTTGAGGTCAAGCTAAAATACAGATATCCTTGTGAAATTAGTTGGGTATATTTGAACTCTGCGGCCTTCTCCTCCTTTTTGTGCTTGTGACTAGAGTTTGAAACTGTACTGATTTGCAAGGTAGCTACCGGATGTATTCATCATTGATGTTTGTACGTTAGGAGGTTAGATTTTTTTAAATTTTTTTAATTGTTTTTTTAGTTTTGGTCCATCTGTTATCTGTGCTTCCGATGCATCTTATATGGATGGATGAGCTTCAAACATTGTCATTACCTGTAATTTGAGTGTTGCCAATTCCATCATATGAATTCTTATTGATTCTTAGTTTCTTTCTTTTCCAGCTTTCACTTTGAAGGAGCTTCAAAATTTTAGTACCTGCTTGTTTGTCATGAAAATGGTGTTGTCAGAGTAGTGTCTCAACTCATGACACTCGAGAATTTCTTTACCACTGCTGAGATGGATTGCGGACTTAGCACCCCTCCTCGGGTGGAGGAACTTGTTGCTGTCATGCAAAAGGAGAAAGATAGGATTGTAAAAGATGGTGATGATGCAACTCGACAGTGGAGTTCTCTTGCACATGTGATTGCAGCTACAGAGAACAAAGATTGTCTTTCTCTATTTGCCAAGTTGGACGGGCTGCGCTATCTTGTTTGGTGGTTGAAGGGGGCTTTGACAATCGGCGACTGTGATCATCTTGTGTTTGAGTCCATTACAAAAGTGTTGCAAGCATTTGAGAAGTTTGAGATTGATGAGGAGAAGCTACTCTCGACTGGTATCTGGGATGCTGTAAAAAGTCTTCTTAGCCACGAAAGCTCTGTGGTTCAACAAAGGGCAAGAACTCTTTTTGATAGCTGGAACCTAACAAAGGATGCTGATGTTGTTGAAACAGGCGTTGAAGAGGCAACTATTGCTTGTGACGGCGCATTAGAAGTCAGAGATGAGCCTAATGAAGCAATAATAGAATTATCTAATGTACACTCCCCTCAGTCAATGCTAGACAAGGAAAGTGACCTTTTGCATTCCCCTGGGCATGATGTAAGAGCAGAACCCGCTGCCGAGTTGCTTGAGTCAACTCAGATCCATGACAGGCAGATCAGTTTGCAGATTACGTCTAATGACGGAAACGACGGGCACAACTCATCTGATGCTTCGGGCTCTACTGTTAAGGTCGATTCAGTAAAGACTATTTCGAAAGGAACACTGGAGGATCGAAGCTCTGAAGATGGAGAACTGGGTAATGGTGAAGGCATGCCTGAGGCTATGGAGCCGCATTTCTCTGCTGACAGTAATGAGCAAACTGATGAGACAGATTATGCTGGGGACAGACTGGATAAGGTTGGCCCGTCTGAGCCTGATGATTTTCCTATTGCTGGAACTTCAGATACACCTGATTTGGTTGTGAAGCCAATTGAGGGGACAAACGGTGATTATAATGGCGTCTCATCTATTGGTGGTTTAGCCATATCAACACCTAACTTCAGCAGTGGAATGGTGGATGTTGAAGTTCTGCAAAATGGTGCTTCTACGTCTGAATGTAACTCTCCTGGGAAACATGAGGTTTGCCTTGTGAATTCATCTCATGACTCCCATGGTGATGGGAGTGAGAGAACCCTAGTAAAAATGGATGACGTGGAGACTTCCTCTCCCATAAGGGCAGATATTGAAACCATAAACAATGTCAGGGAGCACAAAAAAGTTGGTCGCGGGCGTTCTACTAGGGCAAGTAGGTACACAAGACCTGCTAGAGGCTCCACCTCCATTACGAATAAGGTGTTGGATATGGATCTCGAGTATTGCACAGTTGATGCTCTTGAGATAGCTTGTCTTGTTGCCAATGAAGTGGTGCGTGAAGTTGGGGATTATGATGAACGATCTGGAAGCTCTTCTTCAGAGAGAACCGAGCAGGGTGATCTCTCAGAAGATGAAGACGTGTGCACGGTTGAAAGGCTTTCAGCTGAGACCTCAGCAAAGACAGAAAACCCGGTATTGAGTAGAAGTGGCTTAGGAACCGGACATGAATATTGTGTGCAAGACCTGAATGCCTCAGAAGCAATAGAAACGGCTCAAAGAGCAGAAATCGATTCATTCAAAGGCATGTCAACTGGCATTGATCTCAACCAAGTATTCTCCGATGATGATCAGATGCTTTCATCTGATTATTATCAGGCCGAAGTTTTCACTGACAATCAGTCGGTTGAAGCTTGCTTGAACAATGATCAGGTATCCGTTAATCCAGTTGCAGGTTCTCTAGCTGCTGGTTGTGTATTACCTGGGGTATCTGATCACAGACATGAGCGGAAAGAGTCTGCAAGTACTTCTGATGCAGAGGGTGCCCCATTTATGGTGGAGGCCGGTAGGCGGCCTATGAAAATGATCTATCCCCATATTGATCTCAATGCAGATGATTTTGCTGATGATGTAGCGGAACTGAATGAGCATCAAGTTCGAAGATCACCTGGTACTTGCGATATGGGATCTTCTGTAGAACTTAATTTTCCGAGAACTGGGATGCCTGTTTTCGATTTGAATAAAAACAGTGAAGTTGTCAATGATGCTCCTCACTGGAGGCTGAATGGCATGCAAGAGTTCAACTTCAATTTGAATGACGACCCCGCAAATTTTGAAGATTCATTGTACGGCCGGCAGAACTATCTAGGTGAGACATCTACTCATAAAGCAAGTACAGACGGTGCACTGTCGGATGATTCAGATATCATTTTCATGGGTACAAGAATCAACATGACCCAACCTTCTGCCAGTCCAATCTCACGTCCGTTTTGGAGCTCAGGGCACCAAGCGAGTTCAGCTACAGATTTTTACTATGCGCCTTCAACCATCTATGGACACAATTCACATGTCTTCCCTCCCAGTGGGACTATCTCACCAGGTATGAATGGGCTGAGCAGCATGATCCCTCTGGTTGATCCAATAGGATTTCCTAAGGCGCCACACATATTAAGCCCAGTTGAAATTGCTCCTGTTTCCTATCCCCAGCCATCCTTTCTCAGGAATATGGCAGGTTTCCTACCGGGTCCTGCAGGGGATGTCCCACGGGACCCTGGTCTCGAAATGAATTCCGGATTCTTCAGTAATGGGGTTGCTCAGGATTCTGGTGCTCCGCAGCAGTTTATTGCCCCTGTCATGGGCAGGCTGCTGGAGCGCACCTTTCTCTCACTGGGAAAAAGGAACGAGCCAGACGGCGGATTTGCTACTTACCCAGATCCATACAGACTTGACTTGCATCTGTAGTCATGTAGTAGTATAGACTTGATTACTCGAGAGACTTCTACGCTCTTTTCTTCACTGGTTTCTACGTGGTCAGGATAGATGAAATGCAGCTGATGCTTACGTAGTTATGAAGTCGGTCACATCTCTACAGCCTACGAGAAGAGTTCGAATCTTACAAAGGCAATAAAGTCTTCGTTGGTGGTATAGGAGGTGCTGAAGGATTAGGCTCTATTGATTATACTGGATTACTATGATTATTTTTCCCCGAACGTCGTTGAAGAAACGGGTTTATTGCAGCAATTCTTGGACTGCCAGTTGTATACTTATATAGGAAAGTCTTGGAATTCTATTATTTTATCTTGTTTTTAGCATTTCTTGGCCATTAATTTGTTGAGCCCATGATTAGTGTGTCTGTTATTGCCTTGCTGTAGCATATTCAAGATGTTATTTGGGAGATAATTTACTGCAAACAGGTCCGGTGAGGTCAATGTGGATTGCGGTTTAAAGAGAAACATGAAAAATATTTGTTAGATGCATTCTTCTCTGTGTATTGTATGGTGAACTCCCCCGATGATATGTGTTGCAATTCATTTACCGACCAAGAGGCAAGGATGCAATCACTACTGCTGTTATTGTGACAAGTAGTTGATCTCAGACGTGTGAGAAAATGGTTAATTTGTACAAACCCAAAACATTATCAAATTACAAACGTATCTTTTCTAATGTACAAAGCACTGAATGAATAATTAGGGGACGTAGAATTATTTCTCTAACCTCAACTCCTCGGGCGCTCGACGGGCATCCTAAACCCTTTACCCTAATAATCGTATCCCTTCACCAAACTTCCCAGCAGGCGGCGGCACTCATCGGAGCTTTCCTCTCCCATTTCTCCACCCGCCGCCGGCATATTTCCGGCACCATCTCCGACGCTGCGCGGTTCCTGCTATGGATTCGGGTTTCGTATTCGAGGCGCCGAGCGACGAAGAATTGGAGGAATACGACTCCGAATACGACGAAGATGAAAATGAAGGGACCAAACCAAGCAACAAAAAGGCTCAGTCTCCGTGGGATTTCTCGTCTTACACGGAGTCCGTCGCCGAGGAGCACGAGCGTCGTCGCACGACTTCGATCGATTACAAGATCTCGAAAGCTCGTGAACAACGTAATCTTCCGCTCGAGATTCCTAGTGATGACGAGGAGGATTCTAACGCAGAAAGTCACGAGCTGGTAATGCCCCCCAACTCTCTCTTTTGCTTATGCTACGCAACAATAAATTTCGTCTATTCGTTGCATTTGCTTTGTTGATGAGAGGATTGTATGGCAACCGAACTAATGTAGTGGCTAAAGACTCATGTTTAGACTGAGAAGTTGTGCACGTCGAGAATTGAATATATGGCCAAGTCAACCTTGACAGGACTCTTTGATTCATAGGTCAAATATGTCATCTGAAAATCAAGGATACTGATTGTCAACCCACCATCAGAAACAGTTTTGGTGCCGAGTTTGTAGCTAAGGTGACTATGAGCAAGAGATTATCTTGTCATAATTCTTGGCTTTTTAACAGGCAGTTAAAGGAACCTATCTTGCGTACATTCACCTAGTCCAAGAAAAGAGAGTAGATGAAGTGATAAGATGTTACAAGTAACATATTTATCTGAGTGACAGAAAGCCAAATAGTCAATGGAGTCTCGATCTTATAGAGGATTTTCTACCTCTACCTGAGTTCATTGATGTAGGTGGAAGACAAGCTAGAGGAGGCCGAGGATCAAGAGAATGCTGTTGTAGATAGCAAGTCATTTTTCGCGCCATCTGATGGCGTATCCTTTCATGCCAAATCGTTCATGGAGCTGAATCTCTCGCGCCCTCTGCTTCGCGCTTGTGAAGCTTTGGGGTATTCCAAGCCCACGCCTATTCAGGTTGGGGAGGATTGAATGCTTGCTTCTTCGCTGGTTGTAGGTTGTTGTATAATTTGCTAAATTGTAGATAGAGTCTGATGCTTTTGTGCAGGCAGCATGTATACCTTTGGCATTAACGGGTCGTGACATTTGCGGGAGTGCAGTTACAGGTTCAGGCAAGGTAAACGGTGATTTATTATTTATATCTATTATTCTTCATGATTATGTGACCTGTATATCACAAGGCAAGTAGGTTGTAATCAAATCAGCTGTTAAATCTCGATCCTTATTGCGCTGTTTTGGTGGTTGTTTATAGACTGCTGCCTTTGCCTTGCCGACACTTGAGAGATTGCTCTTCCGTCCGAAGCGTGTTGCGGCAATAAGGGTCCTTATTCTTACTCCAGCAAGAGAATTAGCTGTTCAGTGAGTTTGCATTTATCTTGTTTCTCTTGACTGTGGAATGTTGATTGTGGACAAGTAGGAAAACAAAAGGCTAGAACGTGTGGAATTGGTGTGAACAGCGGTTTCTGTAATCTATAGTCTTTTAGATATGCTGCTTATTTCATTCTAAAACGCAAATATGGTTCTTTGTATGAGGAATTCTATAGTAGATTCATTATAGAAAAAGTTTCTGATAATTGCTGCTTACATAGTCATTGTCCTGATCAGCCTGCATAACTCTCTTCGAGAGCAAACGGAAAATAACAGTTTCTTGTTTGCATCAGAGAAAGAAAATGGGAATAGATACCTACCTATAAAAAGAAAAATAAACGATACCTGGGTATGTATGGCAATAAATCAGTATACGTATTGGCCGTATCTGGGCAACTAATTTCACATCTTCATTTTTGGTCTTAGCTGCCTCTACCAGTAGCCAAACTCACATAATTATGCTTGATCATATTTGGCAAAAAAAAAAAAAAAAAAAGGATATCTTTTCTTCAATTATCAATAGCACAAAAGCCATTTTAATAGTTTTCATGAACCTGTTTTTTGTCTTGCAGGATACACAGTATGATTGAAAAACTTGCTCAGTTTACGGACATTAGATGTTGCATTATTATTGGTGGGCTGTCATCGAAGGTTTGTTATGTTCAGTGGTTTCGGTCAATACAGTTTCTATTGTATGCTCTGCACTAACCTGTTGATTCCACTGACCACATTGGAGGTTCCCTATCAAGAAATGACTTCCATTGTAGTTTACTAGTATTGTGTATATCTTTTGGAGGTATATTGATCATGTTTGTTGTGCCAGCACAAGTGCGAAGAAATTTTGTTCCTTCTCAGGCTTTTTTTGTTCAGTTTGTGAGTTTGTTACCTACTAATTTTAATTTATCTACTTTTGGGGCTCCTAATTTATCTACACCAGAATATGTGGGATATCCTACGTGTTTCCCTATGTTATGCACATATCTAGAAGAACCAGTTTTTGTTGTCCTACTATATCTTGTGCCCAACATGCATCTGTTTTTCACATTTTTTAAAATTTATTTGAAAAGGGTATCTACTCCTTTTAAAAGAAATTTCCATTCCATGCATGGCCAGTTTAATCATCGTCTACCTGAAAGCCGGGTTGAACACGTATATTCTTGCTTCTTGGTACTTCTTGGAATTGCCAATAAATCACTGTTTTTTTGCTGACTTATATAGTATATCAGGTGCAAGAAGCAGCACTTAGATCGATGCCAGATATTGTAGTGGCTACTCCTGGAAGAATACTAGACCATCTACGTAACTCGATGTCTGTTGATCTAGATAGTCTTGCAGTTTTAATTCTGGATGAGGCTGATCGTCTTCTGGAGCTTGGGTTTAGGGAGGAAGTTCATGAGATAATTCGGTTGTGTCCCAAAAGAAGACAAAGTATGCTTTTCTCGGCGACTATGACCGAAGATGTTCAGGAGCTTGTTAAGCTCTCGATGACAAAACCACTGCGCTTGTCAGCTGATCCATCAGCTAAAAGGCCAGCATCTTTGACCGAGGAAGTCATAAGGATACGTAGAACGCGTGAAGCACATCAGGAAGCGATTCTTCTTTCAATATGCTCCAGGACATTCACATCTAAAGTGATAATATTTAGTGGAACCAAGCAGGCTGCTCATAGGTTGAAGATTTTGTTCGGATTAGTGGACCTTAAAGCTGCTGAGCTTCACGGTAACCTCACACAGGCTCAGCGTCTTGATGCGTTAGAGAGCTTCAGAAAACAAGAAGTGGATTTTCTTATTGCAACAGATGTTGCTGCTCGTGGGCTTGACATTGTTGGGGTGCAGACAGTTATAAATTTCGACTGTCCTCGAAATGTTACAAGCTATGTCCATCGAGTTGGTCGCACAGCAAGAGCAGGCAGGAAAGGTTATGCTGTTACATTTGTTCCCGATAAGGATTGGTCTTTAATTAAAGAGATTCTCAGAAAGGCGCATTCAAAAGCCGGACGAAGAACTGTTGCAGAACAATCAATCAATAAGTGGGTGCAGATGATTGAGGAAATGGAGGACCAGGTTTCTGCGATTCTTCAGGAAGAGAAGGAGGAGATGGCCCTGAGAAAAGCTGAGATGGAAGCAGTAAAGGTATTAAAAGTTAAACATCTTTGGTTTGTCTTGCTTCATTTCTCATTATTTATGCATGTTCAAAATTTTATGAGTGGTGTTTGATGCGAGCCATCTTCATTCTTCATGCCAATGAGAATAAGGAGATGCTCAAAACTTGTGTTAGTTATAAGTTGCATATAAAAAGGGAAACACATGTCTAGATCATCGATCACATTGCATCTATGTTTAGAAATATGCATCCACCAACTTCAAGGCACTTCTTGTCAGTTAGATCTTTTAACAGCTATAGGGGATTACCTTATTTATTCTTTATAGTTAAATCTTTGAACTCGAGTATCTTTAGTATGACTCAAACTCGCTTTTTACAGGCAGAAAATATGATTGAGCATAGAGATGAAATCTTTTCTCGTCCCAAAAAAACTTGGTTTGTGACTGGGAAGGAAAAGCAGATGTTGGCTAAGGCTGCAAAGGTGATGTTATATCAATCTTGCTTATTTTTTGTTGTTCTATAATCTTTCTACTGATGTATGATGATGATGACGGTTGTCATTGGATTGGAAGTCAAATCTTATGCCTGATCATTGACTTGGCATATGAATTTTTATGGCAGGCATCCAAGGAAACAGATAAAACCTCTGAGGTAATTAGTGCCGAGCAAGCAGAGGATCTTAAGATGAAGGAGAAAAGAAAGCGGGAGCATGAGGTATAGTTATTCAGAGCAACTTATTCTTCAACATTCATGCTTCTGATGTAAACTCTCATTTCAATGTATATTCTAACATCAGAAATCACCCGCTTGATTATATGATTATATGGAGCAGAAACATCTGCCCCGTAAAAAGCGCAGAAGATTGGAAGCAGCTAGGGAGATGCTTGAAGATGAAGCTGAAAACTCAAAAGAGGTATATATCTAGCCAAGTTGGTCTTTTGCTTTATTTGTCAGCTTTTAGTCTTAAAAACTTGTAGCAGATTTTAGCGACTGGTAGCATGTGAACGCTAGCTGCCATTGGCACTTTCCGGCACTTGGCAACTCTGACTATTTCGACCGAAGTTCTAAACTCTTGGTGGCTAATCATTCTAAGTTTGTTTTTGACACCTATATATTCATCTGGAGCTTGTATTACTGGTTTACAAGTCGTATGCAACTTCATCTCATGTGTAGACATGTTTTAACATTATAACATCATATTCATTTGTCAGAGCAATAAAAAGGGTAAGAAAGAAAAAAGTGGAATCCCACTAGTTGATGTTGCATATCGCCGAGCAAAAGCTATAAAGGCAGGTAACAGAGCTCAAGGAGCTGGAAGGAGTTCAGGGATGAAAGAAAAGAAAGTGAAACACTCTCAATCTCGGACGGAGGACATGAAAGAGCTGTTTCAGAATGATATGAGTGGGAAACAACAGAAACGCAACCTTCGTAGAACTGGAATGAAGCCCAAGAGTTCTTTTAAGAGCAAGTCAAGGTATGATGAGCTTATTTTCTGAAATTTTAGAAATAATTATGAGGTTAATTATATCCTCTCTTCTAATAGTGGATGTCTATTGGAGGACGAAGGGGATGGGATAAAGATCTCTCACCATGCCCCCCGGCCTCGAGTCTAACATTTCATACCTTTGTGTTGATGCTATATCCATCAAACGATGCATCAGTAGACATGAATCTGCTGGTAAATCACCGCTTAAGGTATTGCAGCCACAGTTAGGATGTTTATCCTGAAGCTCATCTGCTTGCAGTCCTAGCTTGGAGTCTAAATGGGTTTCGGCCTATGCGCATTTGCTTATGCAGGCATAATTAGGCTTGCCTTGAGTAACTTTGTCTTCATATTCTTTTTTATTGTAGGTACAAGAGAAGATAACTGCTTGATATTCGTAATCGGGACATCCTCTCTGGAGTTTTCAGTGTGGAAGAATCTGGAGTAGAAGAAGAGACATTTCAATTGGACTGCAATGAATGCTCAACTCGCCGTCCTGTTATATCTCTTGGTTTTTGGCATAGCTCTTGCACCAATTCTAGCGAGGTGGTGGTGTTCCTTGTTTTTGGTTTGGTGTTGCAAAATTTGAACTAGGTGGCATATCCCGCTGGTTACAGGATTTTGAATTTCAGCGTGTATTATGTTCTAATTAAGTTGAGCGATATGCATTTCGCAGAATAGTATTGTACTAACATATATGGAGATTGTACATCCAGTGAGATGGGAGTGTTTATTTGAGTTACGGAGTATATGATCTTGTGCATGGAATACCTGTGGGTTTTTACCTCTGAAACAGATGAATCCATGTCCAGAACTCTATCACGGCCAAAGTAGAAAACAAACCTTTTGCAAGTAACATCAAGTCGCCCACTATTTCGAAATAATATCATTGGGTTCATTCAATGATGTCAGCAAATAGCCAAACTTGAGAGATGTTCAGGCTAGATATGAAAATCGAATTAACTATATAAGGAGTGAACGATTGCATGCACTCATGCAGATAAACTACTGGAAGCTGTGAATCTTTACTCAACATCTTTAACGAGAGTCTGTCGAGGCTATACACGATCCTAAGTCGCTACAGCCGATGCACTAGGAAATGATAACTGCCAATCTAACCTCGAAGGTTGGAAAAACAGGGTCAACTTCTACAATCTCATACGCTGAGCAGCCAGGAAAAACAAGCTCGGCTCCTCAAGTTATGACAGCGTACGGCAGAACCTGTTGACAGAGCCAGTTGAGTACTTGACACCACAACAACGAGAGTTCCATCTGGATCACCAACATCAACACGAAGTATTTCGGTTATATGGAGGGTGCATGTTTTACAACAGTGAAAATCCCTGCAAAAAGAACTTATACTCGACTCAAAGAAACTCTACCACAATTGGCACATCATTGATCCTCTACTTGTTGAAAATATACAGGAAGAAAACTCCTAAAACGTTTCTCATCTTACTCCTTCCTTTTATCATCACTTATACCAGCTGACTCCGAGCCATTAATATGAAATTGTAACCCAACTCCTGCACAAGGACTGTCGAAACTGTAGAAGGTTGAATAATACTCAGCCTGACATTAGAAACTTCAGATCCCAACCAAGTATTCCTGCTTGATTCATTCCATCAATTGAACTTGGCATTTCAACCACATAATATAAGAAACATCAAATCTTCAGAACTAGGCCGACGATATGAAAAAAGCAAAACCACGATAAAGAAAAACAACAAAATAGGCCACTCTTAACCAGCTAGGAACATATAAGAGATCTGACAGAACAAAGCATAAGAAAGCATAGCAGAACATATAAGAGATCTGACAGCAGGAAAAAACCCAGCTATGTAAGTTCCAACATTAAGTTCCTTCACGAATTTCGCGTCCTTAGCCACTGCACAATACAATCCCCATGGTAGCCATGACCACACGGCAGCTCCTTCGCCACCTCCCCGACCCCGACCGCATCCTTGCACACGACACACTCGTAGCACTTCTCCTCCGATCCGATCACTCTCATCCTCAATGCCTCCACGGCCGACTTCGCAGCAGGCGGAGCTCCGTCTGTCATGTCCATCTCCACCGACCACTAAATTGTAATACCCAATTTTTTTGAGAATTTAAAAATGAATATATAACATACGTACAGTACGTACGTAAATAAAGCGCGAATAAAAGACGTTAAATATAACGTTACGAATTAAAAATAGTCTTAAGAGTTACAGATTTAACCCGAGAAAATATTTAATTATTAAATAAAATATAATGATAAAATATTTGAGATAATTAAACGATCGTTACGACGATAAATATTACAAATGAAATATTACAAATTATCGTTACGACGATAATTAAACGTTCCATGTAATAACGTTACAAACGTTGCGCATTAGAGCTAATAATTTTAATCCCATAAATAATGAATATTACATGGAACGTGATATTATTAATTATGGGATAAGTCTATCGATGCAAATAAATTATTGATGAATTAATATTACGAAATTTAGGTAAATAATAGACCGAATAAGACATTAAGGGAGAATGAAATAACCCTCACTCGCGCACACACTCCCACACGTTCACGTTTCCTCGCAGTCGTCGCATGAACCATTTCATCATCTCCCTCGGTCGCCCATCACTCTCCATCACTCCTCTTCAACCACTCACCATCATCCATCTCCTCATCAGCCATCGTAGCCGCCCTCTCCACCACCACCTTCACCAGCTACCAACACTATCACACTCACCTTCGCGTCACTAGCATCCTTTCTTGGATCCGTTGCGATCATTTGTTGCTTCCTTGAATAACCTTAATGGCTTGGGTTTGAGTCATTGTACTCCAGTGTTATCCTCTAAGTCATCGTCACGGGTGACAACTAGCTAGGGAGCGATGGGCATCCCCCATCTTCTTTGTATGCATGCAGCGGCTTCGACGTCGTTGTGGCTGGACCACGGGTTATTCTCTTCAGGGAGGTCCAAATTATCTCAATGCTGGCATACGGTGCCTCATTGAATGCGCACAAGAGGTGCAAGGCGACGCACGAAGTAGGCAGGTGCGAAAACAGAATCTATTGGGTAGCCCGGCTGACGATTGACACTTTATCTCTATACTCCGAGTCGATCATATCCTTGGAATTGTCTTTTTAAGTCAAGTCATGAACCATAAGCAAATACAAAAAAAAAAAATGACTCTTAAAAGCGATACGAAGGCATATAAAGCAATATAAAACGATGCTGTTTGATATGGCGCCCATATTTTCCTATCATGTTATAAAAATATTTTAGGGGACTTTCGGCGGTCGTCATAACTGTTAGCGAAAACCCCCTGTAATTGGGATTCATACCTGAGTTTCTTTAGCTCACGGTTATGTGTTTGAATTGCAGGTATGTCCCCAACACCACCTGGAGGTTCTTAGTGTGAGTTTGCATGCATCTAGATGATCTCACGTATTTTCGGATGTATTAGCAGATCAGATGATCTATTTTGTTTAATGTAATATTCTGTCTGGATAGTTTTTGTAACTAAAATAGGGATTCAAAAGTGTAAGTTATGAATGTGGTTACTGTTTATAATTCCTCGATTTCTATACCCCTAAACTCATTTGGTTTAATTGGCTTTGTCACGGATTCGGTCCGTGACGATATAATGCCTACGTGTTATCTAGTACGGAAAGTCGAGGTGTTACAAAAATAAAAACCATGCTTGAAATACGAAGCATCAAATTTAATCATAGCAGTATCAAATTCCCCATTGAAACATCACCATCACCATGCTCGATCCACGTCAGTCTGTCCACATTCATCATCTCCATTATCATCTTTGGGATCGCCTTCTCGATCCCCACATGCTCGATGACAACCATGGATCTCTTGTCCAGTTGCGAGGTCTACACTAGCCTTGGCCTCTTCACACCTTTTCGTATGATGACTCATCGTCCTCAACCAAGTATCGCTCGTCCCATTGTCCTTCGTCTTCAAATTTGGCTCGTCTAAAACGAAATCCTAAAAGAGGACGAGAGGACATTTGATCGAATAGGTTGTGGACAAGGAAAGGTGGAGGGGTGGTGGTGATGGGGTGGTGGTGATGGGGTGATGGTGATGTTGAAGATAATGATCGAAAATGGGTTGAATAGGTTAGATGATTGAGGAGGTGAAGGGTTGGGAATTGTTAGATTAAGGATGTGACTTGGATTAGTTTAGAATGATATAGTTAGGTTAAAGGGGGGATAGAGTTGATATTTAAAGAACATGAGTATCAAATGGATACTTTAAATGGATACTTAAAAATATCATAAAAAAATACTAAAATATAAGATGAAAAGTTGTCTGAAAATTTAAAATAATTATCCTTTTTATAAAAGTAATTGGTTTTTCAATCCTGATGACGCTACTGAATAACTATTGTGTGATTTAGTCACAAATTTTGCCAAACATGTCATGCGTGGACTCGCACCATTCAACACGCACACTTCCTTTTTCAATTCCACGTAAAAGAGCCACGCAACAGCCAATACCATTTCGCCACATCACGCAAACCAGCCATTCCATGAGCCATAGTGGCGTCGGATCTACCAATGAGATCGATTCACCCCGTGGCCGCGGGCCCCATTACATCACGGCCATATTGTTATTCTCTTTTTCATTGAAGCTTAAAAGGGTGAGTGAGAGACGAGGAGTGCCCTTCAGTGTCCATCATAAGAGGAAGCTACTAGAAGAAAACAAGAGAGTTCTCAGTCGAGTGAGCATCGATGAGGAAGTGGACGGCTCCGATCGCGTTGTTTCTCCTTTGCCTTCTCATTCTCCCCTCAGATCAAGGTATAATCATCGCCTTGATTCTATTCGATTAGGCATTTGATTTGGATCGATTAGGTTTAGGGGTTTTCGATCAGATCTTCGATGTTTCAAACCGTAGGATTGTAGATCGCAGTGCTTGATGGATAGAATCGTTTCTCGGAGATGTTATCGATTAATGGTTGTATTGTGTACTTGGATCTGAAGGTCTGTTGATTGAATCTGAGTTTAGTTATCGAATGAGATTACTTATTTGACCTGTATAACAAATCCCTAATTTATTAGTGGTATATTTATGAATTCAATTAATACTCTTAGGTGGAAGGATCGAGGCGAATGCGGAAGCAGATTCGGAGGATTTGGTGGATCCGCCGAAGGTCGAGGAGAAGCTTGGTGCTGTTCCCGGTGGTTTATCCACAGATTCTGATGTGGTCAAAAGGTTGTTGAAGATTTGCTCTTTTGATGTAATGTTTTTCTTGTGTGTTGTGTTTGGTTTTGATGTGTTCATAGGGAGTGATTTGTTGGTTTAGGGAATCGGAGTCCATTTCGAGGAAAACCCTTAGAAGCAATGCGGAAAAGTTCGAGTTTCAGGCAGAAGTGTCGCGGCTTATGGATATCATTATCAACTCTCTTTACAGCAACAAGGACATTTTCCTGAGGGAGATTATATCCAATGCTTCTGATGTGAGCACCTGTCAACGAATTGTGTTTTGCATCGTAGTTTGTATTACTATTTCTTTGGCTGTATTGTAATTAACTCCATTTTTTGTTGTGTAGGCACTTGATAAGATCAGATTCCTAGCTTTGACGGATAAAGAGGTGCTTGGAGAAGGTGACAACACTAAGCTTGAGATCCAGGCAAGTGATTGAAGTTCCATTAAAGAAAATGCAACTCAATTCGAAAACTATGTCATGGTTATACTTATTGCACCTGATGTTATGTTAAATGAGTATAGATTAAATTGGATAAGGAGAAGAAGATACTGTCTATAAGGGATCGTGGCATTGGAATGACCAAGGAGGATCTAATTAAAAACTTGGGAACCATTGCGAAGTCGGGAACTTCAGGTGAACTATGCTTTGCAGTTCTTGTACTGGCTGAAGGCATTCAAATTGATTCCACAGCCAAGCTGAAAAGAATCACTAATATTATTATTATTTTTTTGGTTTTTTGTGACAATGCAGCCTTTGTTGAGAAGATGCAGACGAGTGGGGATCTTAACCTGATTGGACAGTTTGGAGTTGGTTTCTATTCCGTCTACCTTGTTGCCGACTATGTTGAAGTCATTAGCAAACACAACGATGACAAACAGTAAGCCTGCTAGCTTTTGAGATTTTGATTCTGCAATACGTTGTGATTGTGATCAGCTTATGACATATTTTGGCTTCCAGGTATGTGTGGGAGTCGAAGGCTGATGGAGCATTTGCAGTTTCTGAAGATGTATGGAACGAGCCTCTAGGACGGGGAACTGAGATTAGATTACATCTGCGTGATGAAGCTGGGGAATACCTGGATGAGTTCAAATTGAAGGTGAGATAAATATTCCATGGACCTTATGTGCTTGTCATGGATTTATGATGTTCGTGTTACGTTGTATTCTAAAGATAGCTTGTTGGATAATCCTCCTTCCTCCTTTGAGTCCTGATTTTCAATCTGTTCCCCTTACCGAGCAGATTGTGAAGGGCTTGGTTTCTAGTATTTAACTGTTGTAGTGATGACAAATTTCTAATTCCTCTGATTATCTATCTTATGACTGATGAGTCATGGAAGTGGCATACTTTCTGTTGGAATCTTGTATTCTTTTTTATTATTTTGTTTCAGCTATCTATTTTTCTGGGCATGTGTTTGCTGAGCTTAAAGCTTCTATCTGAAAAAAAAACCACTGGTACTTCATGGTGTTACACTTCTGCCAGGCATTTTCATCAATCATTCAAGTAGTATGATGAGAAACATGTCTGTCATCACTAATTCATCTGCATGAATTATCAGCTAGAGTAGATTTCCTTTCCATGCCGCTTGTATTGCTGTTTGTGTGTGTGTG
>JAOVYX010004085.1:0-10511 GCA_035668315.1 Drosera spatulata
CTGTTCTCCGGCCTCCTGGCCGGATACCTCTATGATGCTGAGGCGACCACCACTTCCACTGGGGGCAACGAGTGCTATGGTGCCCACTGTTACAGGCTATGCTTCTTCATCCTCGCCGGAACCTGCCTTGTGGGATCCTGCTTGGATGTGTTGTTGGCTTGGCGAACTAGAGGTCTCTACAAGAAGATATCTGCCAGCAAGAGATCTAAATCAGCTAATTAGACGCAAAACGGGTCTGGTGGGAAGAAACTGCAGAATTGTCTGATTTTGTCTCAGGTATTGTTTCCTCATTCTGAAAGGGAATAGAATGTGTACCAATTGTGGTGTTGTTATAGAAGGAAAAGAATGCGCCATTGCCATCTGTTTACAATTTGCATCTAAACTAGCGGCTCATATGGCGCTACAAACATGATCGTCATGGCAATTTTATTGAAGTTCATTTGGCCAAACTACTCTCTGGGAGTGTTTGAAAATGACCTTTTGTAATTTTTCAAATGATAAAGCGATTGGATTGTACTTTGGTTTTTGGCTACTCTTTTTTACAGTAGATGGATTTTAAGATTACATTAGTCAATCACGTGGAGCTATCGGTAGTTATCATAAATGAATCAATAAAAAAATATTTAAATAAAGAGTATAGAAACCAATGTATTTAGTATTTCCGGTGAAAACTTATTCCCACGAGATTATAGGATCCATATTCTTATACTAGCAAGATATATGCAGGGAAGATAGTAACAATTAAGGAAACCCTGGGTTTACTACTGTAGTACTATTCAGCTGTGGAAACAAACAACCGTTAGCACAACATACGTAGACAGAAACAAAGCTTATCTATCATGAAAGGCTTCCTCAAGTCGATACACGTTTGTCGACCTGAAGCTGATCAGTTAGGTTTGCGATGGATCAAGTCGCTGTATTGACAGCATGTAGTTGCCGAATCAAATGCCAAAGCAAATTCCCATCACTTAATCGTAATCAGATCGCAGTGGTCGTTTTCAGGCACTCCCTGATAGTTGCTTGGCAACAATCCTCATTCTTGATTCTGTCAAGACATGTCGAGGACAATTATTTGTTGAATAATCGTAACTTCTAAAAAAATTAGATTATTATAAACTCGTATATTTATAAAAACATCACGCTCTCATTGTGTCTTAACACTCATAAATTACACCATAGTTTATTTGAAAATATTTTATAAATACACACTTATCTCTTAAGTGTTCTGTATTTATTCTTTCACTTGGCAACTCTCTAGGTTTTTTATGGTAATGAATAAGGACGCTAAGCATCCCTCATATACTACTTACACAACTATAATTCTTAATCTCCTTGTCTAACTTTCCATAATCAGCTTAGGAGACTACTAACATTCAAGTTAGAGTATTAGTTATAACTAAAAAACTTAGAGCAACTAAACTTCCTAGATGAGTTTGATAACTTTACCAAATTATCTTAGCACATCTTGATTTATTTTAGAATTATAGTTAGAGAAAGTAGGAGATGATTTGTCTAACATATGGTCCTGTATTTTACACAGCGTGAGACCTCGACGATGATTACAAGGGGGCGTGCACAGGCACAGCGTGAACACTTGCTTTGCCTTCAAGTTTAAAGTGACTAGCAGCACTTGTGCATTCGACTCGAGCATAATAAGAATGATCATTCCCTCGAACAATTGATAGGGCATTAACCCAACTTCGATCTGGGCTATTGAGATCAAGGCATTGCAGAGGGATTCAGATCCAGACATAAGCGGTCGAGGGCGACTGATGTCACCGTTTGAGGCGATTCTTAGTTGATAGGCTTCTGACTCTGTACGAATGTAAATTATATGCATGTACGACGAGTATGGTATATATAGTTGATTCATTACAATGTTACATAGTCCTAGTCTGGCCCAGAAATAGCATAATCTAGGCGTGCTGTTTAGGTTAAACCAGGCTCAGCCTCTTCATTTAATTCGTGTTTGCTCCTTACCTAGAGACCAAGCATGATGATCATTTAGTGTTCTTCTTCAATTTAGCCCAACAAATAGTGAATTTCCCACCATCATTTCCACTAAGGCTCATAACTGTGATGCCTACGTCAAATAGCTAAAGAAAAAAGTAAATATGTGCTAGGAAGCAGTTGAACTAACTCTTCTTAGTTATCCCATGTCACGCTTTTGATCACCGTTGTATTCTACACGACGAATTGGCACATACCATCTCTTTAATCCAAGAGTTGTTGAGCATGAACAACCGGAAACCATCAGCTACGCCCTTGACCAATTCTCGAACACAGAGTGTCAGGCGAAAAGGTGAAGACAGCAAGAGGTTCTAACTTTCATGTCACATGTTAGCAAGCACGGGGAGAAGGATGGTCTGGCCATGCTGCATTATCATCTCGTGACAAACACTCAAGGGAGCCCAATTACAAAAAGGAGCTTCATATCTTGCAAGATACAGTTCTTGTTTAGAGTTAGGGAGCTTGTTGGTTTCACATAGGATGGCAATGACATCTCATTCCCTTTTCATGCTCACCGTTGGATTCTGCTTCTGCTATGCTGCCAATGCTTATGGTAACTAGCTTCTCGCTTTGCCTGTGTCTCCTCGTAACCAATTTAGCGTAACAATTGTTATCTGTTTATGTTTGGTGTAACTGTATGTAACAATGCTGTTACATGTTTATCGCAGATGGGCCTGTGTATGATTCCTATGCTTCGAACGAGGTGAGTTTTGTAATAGCGATTATGACATTGTGTACTCTGGCATTGCATTTCGGCGAGATAGGCACGGATAGTGGTTTTGATAGTTATTGGTTTCCGGCAGTGCAAAGCATACCCGGAGGTGGCGCTTTATAATGGAGGGATGCTGCGAGACCATGCTCGAAACATTCAACTTGCTCGTGGACGTGACAGCGGAGACACTTATAGTCCCGGCTTCTTGTTACATGACCTGTTCCGTGGATTCTACACCTTTTCCAGTTAAGTTTATGTCTTCAACAACTCACGTTCTTGTGTTCATCTAATTCCTATAGCATGCCTCAATATTCAGTGATTCGCGTGCTTCCCCTTCTCCGGCATGATGTCCCGGGATCAATGCAAGCCATCCGATGTTATTTGGATTCGTGATTACTTGATCCAATCACGGGATAACTGATGCTGAATACTTGTGTTGTTCTGCAGCTTGGGTCATGATAACGGATGCAGATCCATCTTTGATAAGAGCAAGCCTAACTGCGGAGGGCACGAAGTATGATTGCATCGGGACTGTGGTCGCTAGGCAAGGATGTTGGTCCTTCCTTAAGGGCGGATTCGTTTTGGAATCGCCCTCTAACTTAACGCTTATATATTTTCAGGTACGAGTTATAATTATGAGAGAATGGTCAAGCGTCGCGAGCTTCTGTTTATTTTAGTAATGAAGTCTTCCATGTTATATAACCATGCAGAATGGTGATGCTAGAGACCTCCAGATTTCACTTGCAAGTCCGTCCCTACAAGGGTTCACGGAAGAGCAATGGAGACTGAACCAGCACTATCATATCAACAGAGTAGGACTCGCAAAGCGCCACTTAGTTCATTTGTTTCCATTGATGGAAAACATCACCTCATTACCTCATTGAGCAGTCATGGGATTTCTTCTTGTAGGAAAGAAAGCGCGTAGTCACAATTCACACATCGGATATGAATGGGGGAAGGTTGCAAGGAGCCGTAATCAATATTCAGCAGATGTCAAGAGAGTTCCCATTTGGTTCTGCAATAGCAAGCACCATCATTGACAATCAGCCTTATCAGGTTCACCTTTGCTTTCACGTTCGTTATGGGATTACTCTAATATTTCTTGGCAAAACGCGAATGCTCCTAGGCTATTTCGCAACAGCATAAATTTCATTGAGTTATTGCTAAACTTATGACAGGATTGGTTCCGGGAACGATTCAATGCAGCAGTGTTTGAGAACGAGCTGAAATGGTATGCCACGGAGCCGGAGCAAGGCAATATAAGCTACAGGGTAGCCGATCAAATGCTGGAGTTCATTAGAGCGAATCAAATCGTAGCCAGGGGACACAACATCTTCTGGGAGGATCCAAAATACACCCCATCTTGGGTTCTGAACCTCACTGCCACAAAGCTCCAAGAAGCCGTCGCCTCTAGAATACAAAGCTTGATGAGCAGGTATAGAGGCGAATTCGTGCACTGGGACGTAAGCAACGAGATGCTCCACTTCGACTTCTACGAGCAACGGCTTGGATCAAGCGCCACGTTGAGTTTCTTTGAGGCAGCACACGATGCTGATCCCCTGGCGACGTTGTTCATGAATGAGTTCAATGTGGTTGAGACATGTGCTGATCCTGACTCGACGGTGGACTCTTATATTTCCAGGTTATTGGAGTTCAAACAAGGAGGGATCTCAATGGATGGGATTGGCCTAGAGGGACACTTCTCAGTTCCAAATCCTCCTCTGATGAGAGCTATCTTGGATAAGCTTGGCACTTTAGAACTTCCCATTTGGTTGACTGAAGTCGACGTCTCTAATCATCTCGACAACCAAGCTCAGGTACTTGAACACTGTCAGGACTAATAGTCTTCATTAATCTCTCATCCCGTGTGCGTTATGTTTCTTAGTATTCACTAAATTTGTTCAATCAAATGTTACGTAGCGCTGAAACTAATATTTCCATCTGGGCATGGTTTGCAGGCTGTTTACCTGGAAGAAGTGCTGAGGGAAGGATTTTCACATCCTGCAGTGAAGGGCATAATGCTGTGGTCTGCGTTTCATCCGCAGCCGAGAGGATGCTACCAAATGTGCCTAACAGACGATGATTTCCAGAATCTCCCGGCGGGGGACGTAGTTGACAGGCTCTTAACAGAATGGCAAACAGGAACGTTACAGGGAGTGTCCGATGAGCTTGGTTTGTTTGCCTTCAGTGGGTTCTTGGGCGAATACAGGTTAGTAGTCCGGTATGGCAACAGAAGCGCTGAAGCTACGCTGTCGTTAAGTCAGGGCGAGGAAACGAAGCACTTCAACATCCAATTGTGACACCAAGGAGGACAGATACAGTGACATGATGTTCACGCGAGGCAAACAAGCAATATACAGACACAAGTTTTCTCATAGTTTCCTCAATCAGATTGGTCAGTTGATGCTGTTTGAAACTCTTCCTGGTTTTGCAGAAGAGCATGCTGTAAATGCACAGCGGAAACAAATTGGAAGAGTGTCGTTTTTCTTGTCTGATGAAGGCGGCCATGTCTAGTATTCTTGTGACTTTTAGCTGTTATTCAGTCGAATTAGATGACCCTTGTTTAGAAATGTAGCGATTATCATCGATGGCTTTACGAGCTCTACAAGGACTTGGTTTCATCTCATGCAATTATTGATCCATGTAACTTACAAAAACAAAAAACAAAAAAACAAAAACACGTCTAGGACACAATCTTGGATAAGAAAAAGCGAATCACGAACAAGCTCACATGAACCGCACTGGCAAAATAAGAGTAACATTGTCAAATAAAGGGGCATAAAAGGGGCAAAAAGTAATCTGCCCATGTCGAGCCAAAGATCTGAGTCACCAAGTGATGTACAAGTTGGCATTACCCATCACACGTACCTCGGGCCCCGTCACGCATTTAATTTCGAATTTACCCATCGAGAAACGATAAAAATGAGATATCGATTACCTTACAATAGTGATGACATATGGAAAATGGAAATGCAGTGGAATGCAGAGCTAAACCTACTGGTTTCTGCCTGGAGAGATTCCTAAATCTAAGACACCTCCTTACCCGACCACACCTTATTAGGAACTTCGAGACATATTGAGAGCATGAACCACTGTACTCAAGACCTCCGCCCAAAACTAGTTTGGGAGCTTCGCATGCAACAGCAAACATCTAACACTTTCAAACAATGTCCTGTTCTTCCTCTCGGCCGAGCCATTCAATTGGGGCGTCTTTGGAGGAGTCAAATGATGTCGAATACCATGAACCGCATAATACTCATGAGCCAATCCAATGTATTCGCCTCCATTATCCGTGCAGATGCACTTCAACTTCTTCTGTATTTTTGTTTTCCACGATATTACGTCATATTAGATACATTGTTTTGTCACGAGGACGTTTACTTCATATTAAATATCCCGATCTCTGGGACAGGTGACCCAGTCTCTGGGACGAGTATTCCAGAATTCTGTCCATTATAACCTTTCGACGTGTTTAACTATATAACTTCTCGTATATATATTCAAAAAATATTTTGTAAAATTCTACATAAAATAAACTCTATAATTTTTCCATAAAATTAGAGTTCTTATCATAAAACCTTACCAATAATTCAAATTAATTCGTTAAAATTTATCATTTCTGCTGGACTAGACGAATTGATATTTGTTCACTAATCAGCTTATAACTCATTGCATATAACTCTAAATTAAGATTTATAAACTATTATGAAAACTAGACTTAAAGAGCTTTCCAGTGATATAAGGTTCATTTTCTAACTCTTACTGAGTGATTCTAAATTAAGCTACAAAACCAATTCTGTAATCAGTTTTTTACAGATTGGCATATCCAAACATTTTGATTTATATCTTAAGATTCACAATTCCAAATCATGATATTTTAACTTCATTAGAAAATTAGACGTATAAGGCTTCAATATATATTAAAATCAGAATTTATTTCAAATCCTATAATTTTTCATTCGCACCCTACACCTTGATCCGATCTCCACAAGCGTAGAAATTGAAAAAATCTAACATAGGGTTTTTTGCGGAATAGAAGAAGGTAACTCTGGATATATGACAACCTAAACTCTTTTTTTCTCTTAAAAATATATGGATATTTATAGAAAAGTCGAAAAGAGTTCGAATTGCAAGAAATTATGATAAAAGCCTCGAAATGACTTTAAAACACTGAAAAACACATGTAAAAAATAAAACACCATAAAAACAACTCAAAACTCTTCCACATACACAAAAACATATGAAAAGTAGTAAAAACACCCTAAAAAAATATCAATTAAATTGAGACCCTTGAAATGAGCTTAAAACACTCAAAAACACATCAAAATGCTAAAAACACCATAAAAATAACTCAAATCTCTTCAAAATACACAGAAACGAATGAAAAAGGATAAAAACAATATAAAACAGCCTCAAATAACTTCAAAATGCAAGAAATTATGAAAAAAATCTTGAAATACCACAATCTGCAACCATTCAGTCATTCATAGGTTTTCAGGAAGGTTTTTGTGGAAGTTACCTCTTCGGTGAATTGTCCCGCTCAAAACCCGAGACCGAAACAATGCTGCAGTCGGGCCGTCGCTGGGCTTGTCAGGACGCAATCGGGCCTGTCGGGCTTGCTGCTGGGCCTCTATCGACGTCACAGACGGGCCTAATGTCAAGGTGATATCGGGACCTATTGGGCCGCACCCCGGGTCTGTCAGGGCTGCTGTCGTACCGGGATCGGGCCGAGCTGTGTCCTCTCGCTGGAGACGCTGCAATGGCTGCCACTCCTACCGGTTGTCTCCCGTTGCTATCCTTTCGCAGGTTCACCTATGGAAACCTTGTTACGACTTCTCCTTCTTCTAAATGATAAGGTTCAATGGACTTCTCACGACGTCGTCAACAGCGAACCGCTCACGTCGTCGCGATCTGAACACTTCACCGGACCATTCAATCGGTAGGAGCGACGGACGGTGTGTACAAAGGGCAGGGACGTAATCAACGCGAGCTGATGACTCACGCTTACTAGGAATTCCTCGTTGAAGACCAACAATTGCAATGATCTATCCCCATCACGATGAAATTTCAAAGATTACCCAGGCCTATCGGGCAAGACTATAAACTCGTTGAATACATTAGTATAGCGCGCGTGCGGCCCAGAACATCTAAGGACATCACAGACCTGTTATTGCCTCAAACTTCCTTGGCCTGGAAGGCCATAGTCCTTTTAAGAAGCTAGCTGTGGAGGTGGAACTCCACATAGCTAGTTAGCAGGCTGAGGTCTCGCATCTAGAGAAAACAACCAGTTCTCCTCATCCTTCGGGGACATCCCTTCCCAAGGGACTTTAATCTAGTCCGACTCCTTCGTCGAATCCCTAGGACAGTAGAAATATTCCTTGTCAACTTTCTTAAACAAATTCTTTCCTTCAAAATCATCCAAACTCATAAAAAAGGTTCTGTTTTTCATCAAATCCCCATCACTGAAGCTAATTTTAAAATAAGTAGAATAAGTAGTTAAAGGAGTGATCAAACAATTGCATCTTTACTTGCGGTCGTCAGCGTGATGTGAGTTTGCCATGGGTTGTTGTTATGGCAAGTTCCACGTCCGTCGTAAGACGTGACCAATTTGTTTTCACCCCGCTAACACTATTATTATGTAAATATGGAAGTAGGGATCGATCCCACAAAGAACGACGAATGTCAAACCTAAACCTCACTTAAAATAATTTTTATCTTTGTGGGATATAGATAAAAAGGAATTTTGGGGAGGATTGTTGTAAGAAATGACTTAAAAACTAAAATACCAATTAGAATAAAGATTGAGATGAATGTGAGAATTAAAGGAGTTTACTTAAGTTGAAAAGAACATAGGAACAATGATTGAATTTTTTCTGATTTATCTAGATCAATCACTGATGCTTCTAATTCATATTGTAATGATGCAAACAACAGAGCAGAGCAACATCATCAATATATGCTTTTTACATGACGGGTTTCTTTCTACTTTATCCAATTGAGGCACTTGCTCAGCGTTTACCGTCAAGATCTTGGGGAACCCCATGTAATGTTGGCCTGCCCGTAACCTGCTTAACGAAATGCCCAGCTCAAACTTCTACGACCGCCCAAGGACATTAAGATGGGCTCTACAATCCCATGTAGCAAATAATGAGAACGATAGCCAAGCAAGCGGCAGCAAACAACGAAGAATGCAGGGCAGAGAGCGTGGTAGACTTGCTCGAATCTCCCATCGCCATTCTGGCCAAATATGACGTCCCATCCGCGAAACCACCTGCAGTCGTCGTGGTTGTAATGGGGGTAGAACTGGGCTGTGGAATGGACGCTGACCCGATTCCAGACTCGACAGTTCCGTTCAATGTGGGCGCAGCATAGCTCATGGACACCGACCCAGATCCTAAGCCCGAGCCGACCAGGACGCTCGGCGTTGTGGTTGGTTTAGTCGTTGGTGTTGGTGTCGGTGATGCTGGTTTAGGTGGTGTGGATGCCACTGGATTAGTAACAGGGGTCGTGGACTTCTGACTGTACAAACACAAACACAGGTTTTGCACATGTAAAATGGATGGATCAGACAAACAAAGCTCATTCATTGTGCTCAAGCACATTGCCAATGTAGTACGATATCAAAATATCACTAGTCAGGAATCCTAATATGCTGGTAAATAAGTATATGTGCAGACTATATTGAAGAAGATCAATGGCAGCCGAGATGGTGTATTAATGTCTTTGCCTGCTGCTGTTGTTGCAGGGCAGTTGATGCTTTGCTTGGAAATCACTCTCATCTAATCAGTGAATTAATTATACTCTCCGCAGTAATAGCACCCAACCCAACGGCTTCAGTTATGTAGCCATCTACCAGTTACTAGCCCCAGAGGGATATACAACGGTGTGTTTTGTGGAGTAACGCACTTTAACCCGACTAAACTTTCTATAGTTCGCAACCTACAGCTCTCCAATCATCAAACATATTATGTTTTGAACACAGTAGTTACTATCGATGCATCCCGGACCCTTTTGTTGAAACATTAGTCATGTGACACACACACAATGTGCAAGAACTACTAGTAGTTTATATAGACTTCATGTCATCTATCAAGTTCTGAACAATGTTCATGCTCTAAAAAAGTTAGTGATCAGGTAAACAGTTCATCTACCCATGGGATCTAACATCTACCAACACTGTATGGTCATTCCCTATACATGGTCAATCATAGTTTTCTATTGTTCACAAATAATTCCACCGGTATGAGATCCAATCATCACACATTATTTGGTCACCAAAACAAGAATGTCACCAAAACAACACAATGCAACACAAACCGCATTTCACTGCCTAATAACCAATAATTTAATACCAATAAACAAAACCAAAACACATGAGGTTAGATCACCTGGAGCCGCCGCCGCCGGAGGGACAAAACGTAATCGTATAATCGGCCCCCATACAAGTAAACGTACTGGTGGGATCATCATAAGCATAACTATATGAACTCGGACACGCAGTCTTAAAAATCTTCGAATACACCGACGGCCGACACGTCGCCGGCGTCGCATACGCCCCGCTACAGCAATACTCCGGCCTCCCGAACGCCTCGCAGGCGCTCCTACACGCGTCCCCTCCGCCGACCCTCAGCTCGGCCGGACAAACGCGGTTCAGATCGACCAAGCACCCGGTCGAACCGCACAGTCCCGACCCGCCCGTCGGACTCACCAGCACCGGGAGATTGTAGCCGTCGACGAGGCTGACGTCGTAGAAGTCGAGGGTTCCGGTGCCGAGGGTGAATTCGGCGAG
>JAOVYX010004086.1:0-10511 GCA_035668315.1 Drosera spatulata
TTTAATTATTAACTCCAATTATCAAAAAAAAAAAAAAAAAAAAAAAAAAAGACTTTGTCCACAGTAACATATGCAACATATCTATATGCCAAAAACAATTTGCAGCATGCCTAACATGCACATTTACACAAAACTATATACAAACAGAGCCATTTTCCGTTCACAGCTCGATTCTCCCAACGGAATCATATCTTTCATCGACAACACATTGCCTCAATTTAATCTCCTCAGCACACCTCAACGGCTTCTCAATCTGATACCCAGCACCAATGCTCACTTCCCTCTCCAAATGACAACAATACCCCTCGAACATGCTCACATTTACGTGCAATTTGAATCTCATCAAAAACAAGAGATCGAGTTCGAGCTTGTTGAGTTCCTTCGTTGTTAGGCCTCCCACTCTTGCGAAGTATGAGTTCCTGTAGTTCCTGGAAAAGAGAGAAAACAGGGTTTTAGTGGGGGTTTTGGGTTGCACAGAAGGTGTTGGACGAAATGAACCAGAGAAAATTTGGGGTTGGGGGAGGGGTGGGTGATGTTAATTTGTGGGAATCTGTGTATTGTTCAATATTGTGTTTCTGATGATGAGTAAGAAGAGGAGGGGGATAGAAATAAAACTATAACAATCCCGTCATAGAGAAGGTGTGGGTGTGGAAGACGTGTACAGTCTTACTCCTGTTACGGAGAGACTTCTTTTCAAATGGAAAGGATAGAGACTAGATAGGGAGAGGAACTACTTACATGTCTTCTACATATTTGGATGCAACCATGATCGTTGTGATGAGAAGCCTATGGACATTGCAGGGACTGATTCTGAAGCCAGGATGGGTCTGGCACAACCGATCGATGTACACATAGGCGACGACGTAGACAGACGGTCCGGCTCTTGTATACCGGAATATCCTCTCGAGGAACGACTCGATGGTCATGTCGGGTGCTTCGAGGCCATCGAAGACCCGTATGATCGATTCCTTTGACAACAATGCCCATTTCGAGTTCCTGGCAATCCTCTCATTCCTTGCCATGCTTCTTTCAATCAGGGAAGCAAGGACAGAGATCACCAATGGCATGTTGGAGTCTTCCTGGTATGTATATGAATACATATCTGTTCTCAACTTCCTTGGTGATATGGACATTGAAGGTGGTGGTGTTGTTCTTGAAACCATGTTTTTTTCCCTTTTGCTCTATGCCTAGTGCCTAAACTCTTTAACAAAAATGCACAAAAGGGATTCTTGTTTGAGAGGAAATGAGAGATGGGTTTGGTTCTGTTTTGTCCAATGATGAAAATGAGATGGGATTTATTTATACAAGTAGAATGGCTCAAAACAGTGATCTTTTTTTAATCTTTAGTGGGTGAAATGAAAAGGAATGGGAACAAGAGAGCTAAAAAATTTAGGTGGGTGGGAAAATTTTTGATGGAGGGAATCAATAGAAATAGATCTTTGCCTCCCTTTGATAAAGGCATGGAACGGACAAACAGGTTAGGCTGATCTTTTCTATAATGTGCACGTAAACAATTATGCTGTAATACGACACAATCATATTATATAAAAACTTATAGGATTTATAAAAAAGAGAGGTTGATGAAAGTCTGATGTATGTTTTTCCTTGTAAAATAGTCGCCGACAATGAGGTTGAGGTCCCTCAAAGGTACTGTACTAGTAGAAGGAGTTAATATTTGAGATTGGTGTTAGGTGAAGGTAGAAGCTTTGGGGTTGAGAGCATGGGGTCCTAATGTGGTTGACTCCATGAATGTATGATTGTGAAAGACAGAGGCAACAGATGAAGGATTCTCTGCCTATGGTTATTTTCTGTGCCTACGATGATATTGTCATAGACGCATCTTTGGTATTACAAAGGTCAGTCAACTAGTTGCTGTAAATCCCACTGGGAGTATACAAAGCCCAGTTACAAAATGTGAAACCGCACTGACAAACAACGGAATTTGGCGCACTGTTATGAGTGAGGTTTTTTTATCCTCAGTGGATGAGGTTTGCAACAGTCACTTCACTGTTTATTGTAACACATACTATCATTTTCCTTTTGTCATTGTTATTGCTATATTTTTTTTTGATGACGAGGGTGTCTGGGCCTGGGCCAGCTCGCGCGCACCTCGACTAATCCCCCAGACATTGATAAGGCGCCCCCATCAACATCGGGTAAAACTTTGACCGAAGTCAACGGGCGTGGCCAACATGGATTTTGAGGTTAGTGGGATTCGAACCCAAGACCTTCAAGAAGAAGGTTGAGTCGAACACCACTAAACCAATCCAGGTTGGTTGTCATTGCTATTATTTTACCTGCTGCAGAGGGAAGTAAGTAGTATGTGATGACAGGTGAGAGTCACACGTGCAGTGGACAAATGTGATCTGATCTTGTTTTCCAACTTGATTCACACGTCTATACTTTGTCCCCATCATGGGTTTAGAGGTAGATGAATAAGGTTATAAAATGAGATAAGTAATGGGCAAGAGTGCATAATGTAAAAATAGTAGTATGTGGTTAAATCATGTGGATAACAGTCATGAACGCGAAATAGACTAATGTTTTGTGTTGGACAAGTGAATGCAGCTGGCTTCGCCCTTACATGGGATGGCATAGAGGTGGTGTGTATGGAAACTTTTCGCGTGCTAAGTGTATCGGATAAGTAGCATGCAAAAATGGTACTACCACTTCAGAACAGATCGGTATTATCCATATGAGTAATAGCAGAACTTTCATTGTGGCTCTTAGATGATATGGCATCACGTTGTGAATTCATAAGGATATCTTGCGGATCAAGGTTGAAGTTGAAGGCTCATACCTAACTGATATTCCATCAATGTTTAAAGATACATTTGGAAGATTCGAGGTGAAAGGAGCCTTGATGCATACGAAGGAATAAGAAGTTACATGACAAATCAAGTAAAGCAAGACCAGAAAGTACTTATGGACTTGGCCTCCTATATTTGTGTTTCGGCAAAAAAGAGGGGAACACAGCGAATAGAATTTACGATCTGTAGTTACCGAACACTATGTGTTACAAATTGTTGAGTCCAACAAGATCAAAAAGACTAAAGTTTATTATCTGTTTGTAGTTTCTCATTGCTTTGCTCTGTTTGCTTCTCTGTTTTCACTGAATGAGGAATTAGAAATAGAATCTTGTTTCCATATACAGGATCAGGTTGTATTGGTTAACAGGGTGACGGATTATATCCCTATGACAGGTTCTAGAACCGAGAATTGGCGATTGCTTTCACGTTAAGACAGTGGAAAGTTGTTCTGGGGATTACAGTGTTGAGCTTCTATTTGTAATAGCTTTGTGTTGAGAAAATTCCTTGTACAATAGAAAGAAAGAAAGATAGGAAAGCCAGATTGAATGAAAAAGCTGTATTGGATATCCTTTCGTTGATCAAAAGTTTTTGACATGAAAAGGGAGGATCGCATCTGAGATTTAAGGGTGCGCCCAATGATACTTGCCTTTTCAAGTAGCTTAAGCCTGTGACGTACTTATTTGATCAATGAATCGAAGTGATAATGAAACTATGACAGCACTTTGTCAAAGAAGCATTGGATTGCAAACAACATGAAGTTGAAAGTGTTCTACTTAAATGTATTGAAAATGTTAATAATGGAGAAATCGCATGGAGAAAGACTTATAGTAACTATGCTTGACAGCACGAATGTAGAAAACTTGTCAGAAGACTCCGAACGAAATTTAATTCTCCTAATTTCAAGGCTTTTATTCTAATACTACACAGATAGTTTCTCGATTCACTCGTGCCATAAAGATTAAACTTGCAAGCGAAAGGACATTGAAATTAGGCTAGCAGTGTGACTACTGACTTGCAGTAATTTATAGAGTACATGGGAGGGCTCTGCCTGCAATTTTCTTGTGCTCTTCTATGTGTTGATAGTCTCATACCTAGGACTACCGAGGATCGTACAAATTTCCTTCTTGCTAAATGTATGCGTCCGTGTTACCTCGCTTTCTCGTTATTGTTTTTTGATGTGTTTTCCATGGTTCTGATTTACAATGGAAATTGTCCTTGTTATTTCTATGACTTAGCTGGAGTTGGATCCTCAATGTACATCCGTCCTTTTTTATAGTTCTATGCTTATTGAATTGGTAGCACGTCCTTGAGTTCTCTGAAGAGAACTATAGTGCTTCTCCGTTACTCGTGTATTCCCCATAGCAAGCACACCTAGCACACAAAGAACGCCAACCACAGCTCCATTTCTTCCTCTCGAGCTCGAATCCTACAATCCTCATCGTTATGTGTAGGATACGCGTTTTAGGTCTGATCTTCTATTATCAGATTGAGCTCGTGGTGGAGTGGATTTTAATTTTTGACACAAAGTTTAGATTCTTAGGCCCTATTTGATACTCCATATCATCTACCATGGGATCCATTATTTGTTACAAGAAAAAAACTTATAGATTGGAATAAGATGAATGGGATGGGGTATATCGAATTAATTCTCATAACAAAAAAATTCAGCGCTAAAAGCTAAAATTCCCCACCATCCGCACTCAAGATGCTGTTGAGGTGGCCGTGGAAGCCATAAATCTTTGGCCTTGAAACAGTAACATTTTACACCTACAATGAATCTTAACGAAAATGCCACCCAAGAAATGTAAACCAATATTTGAGCGATGGAGTGTAGGAAATTTATTTTCGGAACATGTGCCGTTATTTTTCTTGGCATGTTTCTGTGTAAGAAACAAAACCGGAATGTAGCTCACTCTGGTGCAGTTTGTTACTTGATGTAAAGTTTGGATACGAAGATGACAAAACGTTGTTACCATATAGTACTCCAGCAATGCTTGGAGTTTGTGTAACAGCTTCAAATCGTAGCTGATGACGTAGTCATTTGCTTTCAAAGGGTTGATCAAATAAAACTTGGGGACATTGTGGCAATGTTTGATGTTATAGTAGCTTACCTTGTTGCTGAAGTAGGTAGAGTAATATGTCTAGGGAAAATGATTTGTGGTGTATAGTTGTTATACTGCAGTTTGCTCCTTGTGTTAGAGATATAAATAATATAATGGACCTAGTAGCATTACTTCGAACTTTTGATAGAGTTGGTTTCACGTATGATATCAGAACAAGTGTGATAATGAGGTCACGAGTTCGAATCCTGCAACCCCAGTTATTGTTGTGTTTGTGTTTGTGTTTGTGGTGTTTATGTGGCAATTGGTATGTGTTGGGATAGTGCATCGTCCACGCAAAGCCCAAGTTGGTTTCGCGTGAGGAAGAGTGTCGAGATACAAATAATATAATGAGCCTAATATTATCAGTTTGCACTTTGCTAGAGTTGGTTCCACGACAAAAGGGTTATCGACCTATAGCTTTTCACACTCTGACATGTTGGTGTTGGGTCCGGCCCATGCTGCTTGTGGGCTTAAGCATATGGCCCATTGGGTTTAGCTTGCTCTTGTATTCTTCCTACAAATGCAGAGATCTTGGAGCTCATTAGACCGAGAGAGGAGGCTGCGGTGCTGCGCAGATCAACACAGCCAAAAATACATACACAAAGAAACCAAAAACACAGATCTTGAATTAAACAGATCAACCACTTCGGGAGAGTGTTTGGAGGGGCAATTCTCATCCGATTGAGCTGATTCTCGGATATGTGGTAGCCCTAGATGTCATCTACCTGCTGTCAAAATTTCAAGCTGATCCGACACCAGGAAGGTCTGTTTTCAGCCAGCTGTACGGGAGGTTTTGTGTTGCTTCTCCCTCTTGTATTTCCACCTAGTGTTGGTGAGATAGTATTGTTTGCCAAGCCTTGTTGGCCTCTACGTGTGGTAGAGGAGAAGATTGGTGTGTACCCATTAATTTGTGATTAGTGAAAAAGTTTGGGTGCACTCCGATAAAAATACCGTGGTTTTTTCCTTACTGGGTTTTCCACGTTAAAAGTTCTCGTGTTCTTCGGCTTTGTTATTCGATTCATTTGTTATCCACCTGATTAGTTCAATTAGCATCCGAGTGTGTTTAGCCCAACAAGTGGTATCAGAGTCATTGGTTTGGTTTTGTGGGTTCTCGGTGCGAGGTTGAAATGAAAGGTAGTCCGAGTACAATGATTAAGCTCAATGGGTCGAATTAGTTGATTTGGAAGCCGATGATGGAAGATATCTTATTTTGTAGAGATTTGTATGAACCCGTTGAAGGTGATATTAATTGACCGCCTGAGATGTGAGATGTGGATTGGATGAAGCTAAATAGGAAAACTATTGGCACGATAAGACAATGGTTGGATATCAGTGTATTTCATTATATCACAAATGAGACATCGGCAAAAGAGCTCTGAAAAAGTTGGCTTTTTTGTATGAAAGAAAGACTGCAGAGAACAAGGCCTTCTTGATGAGAAAGGTTGTGAACATGAAGTTCAGGAATATTATTTCTGTCAATGAGCATCTTAATGAGTTTCAGGGTTTTGTGAATCTGTTGTCCACAATGAGGTTGAAACTTGAGGATGAGTTGCAAGCTTTACTGTTGTTGAGTTCTTTATCGGATTCTTGGGAGACTTTGGTTGTGTCAGTTAGCAATTCAGCTCCAGAGGGTACAGTGTCAATGAGTATAGTTACCAGTGCATTACTGAATGAAGAAACCAGAAGAAAGTCCATGGGTTCAAATGATGCACAAGCACTTGTCACAGAGACCAGGGGGAGTAGCAATGATAAGTTTGCTAAGGGTCATGATCGAGGCAAGAGCCGTGGTAAGTCAAAGAACAGGTCAAAAACTAGAGAAAGAATCAAGTGTTATCATTGTGGCATTGAGGGACACATGAAAAGAAACTATCGAGTCTGGAAAAGAGAGCAGAAGGAAGAGACAAGCCAAAGCAAGTACGACGAGAAAAGCACCACTGCTACTGCAAGTAATGAAGTATTGATTTTTCTGCCGTTTGGTGAGGATGAATGTCTGCATGTGTCTGATCACCAGGTTGAGTGGGTTATTGACACGGGAGCATCCTATCATGCTAATGCAAATAGAGAGTTCTTCACTAATACAAAGCAGAAGACTTTGGTACTGTAAAGATGGAGAATTCCAGCGTTTACAGCATTATGGGAATTAATGATGTTTGTTTGATAACAAACATGGGTTGCATATTGACTTTCCAGGATGTAAGACATGTTCCAAATTTACGGTTGAATCTAATCTCTGGGATTGCTTTTGATAGAAAGGGGTCTGAGAGTACTTTCAGTAATGGAAAGTGGAAACTCACCAAGGGACCCTTAGTAGTTACCAGAGGAGAAGCGTGCTGCACTTTATACAAGACCAGAGTGAAGATCTGTGAAACTAGGTTGAATGCTGCAGATGATGATTCCTCGCCTGATTTGTGGCATAAAGGGCTTGCAGGTTCTGACCAAGAAGTCTCTAATTCATTTTGCGAAGGATAAGACTCTTAATACATGTGATCATTGTATTTTTTGCAAGCAGCATAGAGTCTCATTCCAGAAACATCTTGAGAAGAAGTCAGATATCTTAGAACTGGTATATTCTGATGTTTGTGGTCCGATTGATGTTCCATCACTGGGAGGCAACAAATATTTCGTCACCTTTATTGATGATGCTTCACGGAAGCTCTAGCTATTCTTGTTGAAGACTAAGGACCAGGTTTTTCAGCACTTCCAGCAGTTTCATGTCATGACAGAAAGAGAAACAGGGAAGCTTCTCAAGTGTCTTCGCACAGATAATGGTGGGGAGTACACATCCGGAGAGTTTGAGAGCTACTGTTCTAGACACGGAATCCGACATGAGAAGACAGTTCCTAGAACTCCTCAGCACAACGAGGTTGCAGAGAGGTATAACCGCACAATTGTTGAGAATGTGAGGTGTATGTTGAAGATGGCAAATTTATCAAAATCTTTCTGGGGAGAAGCAGTCAGCACAGCTTGCTACTTGGTGAATAGGTCCCCATCAGCTGCTCTTGATTTTGACATTCCAAAAAGGGTGTGGAGAGGTAAGGATGTGTCCTACTCTCATCTGAAGGTGTTTGGTTGCAAAGCTTTTGCTCATATTTCCAAAGAGCAGTGATCAAAACTTGATGATAAAGCAGTCCCTTGCATATTTCTGGGTTATGGCAATGAAGAGTTCAGGTACAGGCTCTGGGATCCTGAAAAGAAGAAGATTTTCAGAAGTAGAGATGTGATATTCCACGAGGTAGAGAATGTTTCACAGTTTGAGAAAACTGAGCAGCCTAGTCGTGCAGAGGGTGGTATGATTGATACAACATCTTGTTCTACTTCTTCAAATGATGCTAGTAATGAAGAAGAGGTTCATGAAAAACATCTTGATCATGAGAATCAAGAGTTACCAGAAGCAGGTTTACCAGGGGATGAATTTCCAGCACATGAAGCTGTTGAGCAGGGGGAGCAGCCCTCACAGGCATTAGAGATTACACAGCCTTATGTTAGACGATCTGTAAGAGAGTGCAGACCCTCACAGCGATATCCCTCTTCTCAGTGTATTCTTCTTATTATTGAGGGAGAGCCAGAATGTTTTCAAGAAGCAGTTATCCACGGTGACAGAGACAAGTGGATGCAGGCCATGCAGAGGAGGTGAATTCTTTGTATAAGAATCAAATTTATGAGTTGGTACCGCTTCCTAAGGGTAGAAAAGCATTGAAGAACAAATGGGTCTTCAAGATAAAGAGGGATGCCAACACAACAAAAAAAAGGGCCTTTTACGATGGAAAAATACTGCGACGGATCAATTCCGTAGCTAAATGATCCCTTTTACGACGGATCCGTCGTAAAACAAAATATGAGAAAAAAAATAAAAGAAACAAAATTACGACGGAAAGTCAATATCCGTCGAAAAAACAAAACAATCTTACGACGGATTCCGTCGCAAAAATACATACGATAAAATTATGAAAAAATATTAACAGTGAATTAAGTTTTTGTGACGGAATCCGTCGCAAAAACAAGCTGTATGCAAACTTTTTTTTTTTCCAAATTTTTCTTAAGTATTGGGAAGGCAGTGTTTTGCGACGGAATCCGTCGTAGTACACTTAGAAAATTTTTATCTAAAACAAACTTACGACGAATTCCGTCGTAAAAATACATAGGATAAAATTATGAAAAAATATTAACAGTGAATTAAGTTTTTGCTACGGTTTCCATCGCAAAATATGCAAAAAAAATTTCCCAAATTTTTCCTAAATGTTGGGAAGACAGTGTTTTGTGACGGAATCCGTCGCAGTATTATTACGAAAAGTTTTATCTTTAAGTTTGTTCGGGAAAAATACGTCGAAGTGTGTAATAAATTTAAATTTCATTAATAAAATTTTATGCTATATATTATGAATTAATTTATCATACCTAAATTGTAAATGTATGAAAGGTATATAAAACATCAATTGTAGCATAAGTAGAGATTCGATCATTTTTTATCTTGTAAACAATTATATAGATGATTTATATATCGTCTATTTGATAGTGACATTTGGATGCTGAATGTAACCTTTTAAAGCTCGGACATACGGTTAGCTTAAGGGTTGGGGTTTATGTTTAGGGTTTAGAGGTTGGTTTTGCAACGGAAGCCGTATTCTGTCGCAGAAAATAAATATTAGGAAAAAGTTTGGTGTTTAGGTTTAATTTAATAATTATCGCATTGCGACAGATTCCGTCGTAGAAATATTAAAATATTTGTTAAAATATTAAAACCTAGTATTACGACGGATCCGTCACAATACTTGGGTCTTCTGCGACGGATTCCGTCGTAAAACTAGGTTAAATTTTTTTAATGAAGTTCTCCGATGGAATCCGTCGCAGAACGTTGTATATATATTCAGCGGCTGCTTCCCCTTCTTTTCCTCACCTCATTTCTTGCCGCTGCCGCCACCGCCTTCCACTCGCCGCCTGGAGGCCGCCCCTTGCCGCACCTTGCTGCCCCCGTCCCCAGCGAGCCACCGCTTGCCGTCCCGCCTCGCAGCGAGCCCTCGTCGCAGCTTGCCGCCCCGCCTCGTCGCCGCTTACCGCCACCCCCGCGCCGCAACTTGCCGCCTCGCCTCGCCGCCCTTCCCAGCTTGCTGCCAGCGCCTAGCCGTAGCTTGCCATCCCGCCTCGCTGCCCTGCCCAGTGAACAGCCACCCGCTCACCGCAGCTTGTCGCCCCGCCTCGTCGCCCTGCCCAGTGAACAGCCACCCGCTCGCCACAGCTTGCCGCCCTACCTCGTCGCCCTGCCCACCACGCCGTCCTGCCAAGTGAGTCTTTTACTGTTGAATTGTACTGTGATGGCTGAATTGTGCTGAATTGTGCATAATATTGCTGAATATATTGTACTGCTAAATTGTGCTTTGGGGATGTGATGGTTGGATTGTTAGTTAGGATAATGTGGTTATTTTGCATAATACTGAATCAATGGGAGTGTGGGAATGGAATAGAGAGGTTTTGGTAAAACCAGGGATATGTCTTCTTGAAGATATTGCTATCGATTGAAGATATTGCTATCGATTGAATACCTTGCTTGTTTGTTTGTGGTGTTTGGATTCAGTTTGTGTAACATGTGTATATTGATATTGTT